>BQNB010148898.1:0-11927 GCA_026074375.1 Tanacetum coccineum | reverse complement strand
ATTACCTTTCACTCATCGTTTGCTTAAGGTGCGTTCATAGCCCCTTTTCTTACTAATTGTTTTACAAACTCCACGGGGGACGCAAGTACTAAAACTGTATGTTATGCCTTAATATTATTGCCTAAGTCCCACTACTGTCATTTAAGTCCCCTTGATCATGAGCCGTTAATTTCTAGTAAAGTAAACATGAGTGTTGTGAATAGATCTATTGGTACTGACAAAGTTACTCCATCATGCAGCGTTAGGCTCGCGATGAAGCATCGTTCCTTTATCGTTCCACTCAAACCTGATCTTCAGCGCGCTTCATCCACAGCTTTTTTAAGCGCGAGGTTCTGGGTTTCTTTGCGCACCCCCTTCCTTCCTCCATCTCTACCGCCTCCCCTGCCTCCTCTGGTGGCTTTTCGGCCTCCCACACCTACAAATTTAAGTGAGTGATAACGTCATAAAATTTTAAGGTAAGGAAATTCAAGTTATCAAGTTTATGCTTATATTATAATAATTCAAAAAATTTTACCTCGGCAATCGAACGTGGAGGGGGACAAGATGGGTCATCACCGCCACCGACACCACCGTGACCGCGTGCTACTACTACTGACATCTATACAAGTACAAGTATAATAACATATAGAAATTCATGAACAAATTAATATAATCATACACACATTTAAATACATACACATTCAAATAAATATACACATTTAAACAATTCATAACAATTCCATTCATTAAAATAAGTGTCATATTACAAGTTACAATTCAAGATCAATCTTCCTCATCACCAGAATAAACAACAGTCACAGTTTCATCATCATCACCAGCATTGTCGAGGACTTCATCATCAGAATCTGCTAAATCATGAGGAACACCGTCTTCATCATCTAAAAAATCATCGTCGTCGTTAACAACAATGATATCAGGTGGTGCCTCAACTTTCGTTGATTGATCATCTGTATTCAAGGTCGCAAAATCCTAATCATTCAAAATAGTAGAAATTGCGAGATCAGATGAGTTGTTGTCATGTATAACATCATGAACGCCCTCTACCATGATGACACACCTGTTCGAAAACTTTTTATGATTCACATCTTGGACGAACTTCCAATGGAGTGGTCGTTTGGCCATATCTTCAAGGTAGAAGACTTGTTTGACTTGTGGTGCAAGAATGTATTCCTGATCTTTAAACGACTTACTAGATGCCAAGATTTGTGTTATTTTATTTCTAATGACAAAACATTTGAATTTACGTCATTCGTTGCTAGTGTCGAACCACTTAACTCGAAACAACAAAACTTTGAACGACATATACGAAAACTTGAGAATTTCTTCAAGTTGACCATAATACATTTCTTCGTGCTTTTCACTAGGTGAACAAATGCTGCTGTTTTGAGTTGTATGACGTTCATCGTGGCTGTGTACAACAAACCTCACACCGTTGACTACGCAAGAGTTGACTGAGATTGGAGTCGGTGATGGTCCAAAAGCCAAAGCAAATAACTTGTCAGTTAAACTCGTTCAGGTACGTGTCGATTTCAGGACTATTGTGAAGTACATACCATATCACTTTTTTCATTTTTTAGTGATCTAACCGAATAACCGATTGTTTACCAATCATTCTACATATTGATCGGAACACCTGAAACTAACATGTTGGGAGAGGGAAGTTCACATTACGGCCAGGACGATTAAATTTTGCCGTAACACCTTGAAAATAATGAGAACAAAAATTCAATGCTTCTTTTGCAATATAATCCTCTACTATTGAACCTTCCGGCTTAGCTTTATTTTGTACATAATTTTTTTAGCTTCATGTATCTTTTAAATGGATACATCCACAAGTAGGGAATAGACCCGCCTTCAAGAGCCTCTTCAGGTAAATGGATAACCAAGTGAATCATAATGTCAAAGAAATCAGGAGGATATATTTTCTCAAGATTACATAATATATCGATCAACTGGCTCTCAGCTTTTACCATGTCATCCTCCATCAAAGTTCGAGCGCAGATTTGCTTTAAGAATAACAAAGCTTGATTATTGGTTTTGCAACATCTTTGTCTAAGTATAGCTGAAGTCCGTAAGGAAGTAACTGTTGCATCATTATATGACATTCATGAGACTTCATGCCCGTTATATTGCTATCATTATCGGTCACTTTTTTCTTGAAGTTGGATCCGAACCCATCTGGTAGTTTAACTCCTTTGATAATCTGACAAAACTTTTTTCTGTTATCGGGTGTGAAGGAGTACTTAGCATGAGGCTTCAAGCACTTCCTGTTTTTGTTTTAGCTGAGCCACAACTCCTTTCGAATGCCTAAAATTGTCAAGTCTTGTCTTGCTTTAGTGGTGTCTTTAGATTTGTCATTCATTAACAAAGTTCCCAAGAAACTCTCCAACATATTTTTTTGATACGCATGACATCTAAATTATGTTTTAGTGTAAGAAAAGACCAATACTCAAGCTCGTTAAAAATAGATCATTTAGTATAATTCAGTTCAAGAAGAGGATTGCGTTTTATCTTCACACCCCCATAACTTGGATGTTTCCCCTTCTCACGTGTAGGCAATCTATCAAGTTGAGTCAAGATATCCTTCTAGGTAAATTTTCTAGAAGGATCTCCATCACCGGTTTGACCATTGAATTTCATTGACCTCCTCCATTTATGCTTCTTCAGTAAGAATCTTTTATGACCAACATAAGATGTTTTGCTTATAACACGCTTATATAGAGTGTCTTTATTACATGTTTGGCATGCCATGTAACCTTGCCCACTCCACCCAGACAAACTACTTTGAGCAAAAAAATCATTGATGATCCATAAAAGCATCGCTCTTATTTTGAACTCCTTGCCTGTAACAGCGTTTATAGTCTTGACACCTTTGAGTTTCCATAATTCCTTAAGGTTATCAATCAAATGCCTTAAGTAAACATCAATGTCCTTCCCCAGTGATTTAGGGCCAGGAATTAACAACGTCAGCATAAAATAAGTCTCTTTCATACATAACCACGAAGGCAGATTGTATGTTGTTAACATGACCGACCACATGTTGTAAGACTGACTAAGGTTTCCGAACAGATTGAAACCATCAGCAGCCAACCCTATCAAACGTTTATTTTTTCTGTTGCAAAATCCGTATACCAGTATCAAAATTATTCCATGCTTTACCATCAACCGAGTGTTGCATCTTACCGTTCTCCGTAGACTTTCCAGTAGCATGCCAAGTCATATGCTTTATAGTGTGATTAGACTTGTACAAACTCTGAAGTCTAGGAATAATCAAAAAGTAACGTAACACCTTATTAGAAACTTCTATTTACTCATTTTACACACCAGACAAAACTGCAAATCGTTGTTACCGTTCCCCTGAAATAAGAAGCAATCATTTGCACAAGCATGTATCGAATCGTACCCTAACCCGATCATTTTAAATGTCTTCTTTATTTCATAGTATGACGATGGCAGCTTGCATCCTAACTTGGTGGGAAATGTCTCCTAGAGAAATTCTAGGGTTTCATTGAATGAAGAATCGATCCATTAACCTTTGACCTTAAGATGCAAAAACTTTGCCATAAATTTCAACAAAGTCAGAAAGTCACAACCCGGGTACAACTCCTCATTAGCACTGGCATATAACTCTTCAAACTCGGTACATTGAGCTTGAGTCAGTTCGTTACTTGTCTCACCAATATCTCCTTGAGTTGGCTTATTTTGTTCATTATTCGGGGGGATATAACTAAGACCATTAAGGCACATTGCCATGTCACTCATCTGAGGTTGTGTTATGTTATGTACTATTGGCGGAGGTGGAGTTTCTGGTTCACCGTAGTTATACCATGTTTGATAACTTGGATCCCACCCTTTTTGGGCTATGTGCCTTTCAAGTTAAGCGATGGATACAAAAGATATATTACGATAAGAACGACGTGGATATTATATATTTCTGAAACTATTCTATAACGGCTTGCAATGCTTGAGGAATGTAGCAAGAACATGATAAAATTCTTTGTCAATATGATCTAAACGGGCCCAACTCTTATCAATTACTATAACTACGTTTTAACGATGCAATTAGTTAGTATATACACTTAATTAAACACATTCAAACGATTCGACACATAAACTCATAAACGTGGAATACGAGTTGTTTTGTTCACCTAGTGCAACTATGGAATGCAATCCTAACCCACTCTTTGAATGATTTGTCTCATATATGAATGCGTATAACTGATTTACTATTTGAGAAAATTTTGGTAGCATTTTCCCTCAACTCCCTAAATATATGTATTAAAGACATATTCGTAGGAGTAAAGGAGAAACACTATGGAAATCATCTCAAATAGTAAATTAGTTAAACGCATTCATATCCTAGATGAGACAAAACATTCAAAAAGTAGTTCCAAAATAGGGGACTTTTCAAAATTAATTTCTAATAATTTAATTCCGGGCGAGTTTTCTATAGGATGATTAACTTCAGACGAGGATTTTCTGAAATTAATCAATAAAATCCTAAAACATACCAAGCGCATAACAACATCTTATCATAATAAGCTGTTTAAAAACAACTTATCATAATAAGCTAATAAGTTATTTTTAAACAGCTTAACAAAAAAAGTTGTTTGAAAACAGCTTATAATAATAAGCTGGTTTTAAATAGCTTATCAAAAAAATCTATTGAAAAACAACTTATCATAATAAGCTATTTTCAATCAGCTTATTAAAATAAGTTGTTTAAAAAGCAGCTTATCATAATAAGTTGTTTAACAACAGCTTATCATATCCAAACGCATAACCAAACGCAAAAAACATATCCGCATATCCAAACGCAAAAAACATATTTGCATATCTAAACGCATATCTAAATAACATATCCACATATCTAACACATATCTAAACAGCTACATTTAAACCATAAACCATAACACATTTCCGTATACTACACATTACTATCCCAAAACCATTTAAACAAGAATGAATGTATAAAATGACTACAAAAGAACGACTAAATAAGAACGAATATATAATACTAGACATACTGTACATGGTCAGCTATGCTTCTCGGCTGTCCCGGTTTCTCGGGTGTGGTCGGTTGTGCTTCCAGTCTGTCCTAGCTGGCCACATTAAACACGAAAACACAAATTAATAACTTGAAACTTTTGACGATGACATGTCCTTAGAGATATTCCAAACAACTAAAAAAGTAATATATTACCTTAGTGCTTAATCTCAGCTTATTTCAAACAGCTATTCCACAGCTTATCACCAACAGCTTATTCCACAGCTTATCACTAAATAGCTTATTCCACAGCTTATTTAAAAAACACACAAGAATCATTAACTTATTATTCTAAGCTTATTCCAAAGCTTATTCTTAGCTTATTCCCAAATCAAAAAAATAATTAAAAAATCATACATTTTATCCCTCATCTTATTCCTGTGTGTTTAGAGGATTAGAAAAGAAGAAGAATCGTCATTTAGAAGATTAAAAGAAGAATTGAACTTATAGAGGAGGAGGAGGAGGAGGAGGGATTATTTCGTGCTCATGTGGTTGGTGGTGGTGGTGTGGGTTCTGTGGTGAGTTGTGGTGGTGTGGGTGGGTTCTGTGGTGGTGGTGTGGCGTGTGTGAGTGGTGGGTTCCTCTTCTTCTTCTTCGAATCGCCGGCGTGAGTGGTGTAAAGTGTTATAACATTTTTTTGCTAAGTGTTTACCCAGATCTGCTTTAGTGCTTTTTAAATCCCCGAAGAAATTCCCTGAGGACATGTCCTCGGGGAAATTCTTTAAGTTTGTTGTTTAGTGCCTTGGCGGGACAACGAAATTTTTAGTGGGACATGGCTATTATTATCCCCGACGACATGTCGTTGGGGTAAATATTTTAACTAAAAAATATTTCAATTTAATTAGTATAATTATAATTATTTATACATATTTATTATTTATTAAATATGTAAATAATTTTAAAAAATAATTTTATTTAAAAATTACTTTTATCTAAAATTTTACTTTTAATAGGTTCGGTCCGGTCCGGACCGAGACCGAGCAAAAAAAAACCAGACCGAGACCGATTTAGGCCAAAACCACGAACCGAGGACCGGACAAGGTTCGATCCTGTTTGGCCGGTCCGGTCCAGACCGAGACTAAACCAAACCGAGACCGAAAGGAGTCAATGTGATATCATTGTACATGAGATGTTAAACGGAGAAGTCGATGTGGTATCATTATACATGAGACGTTCAACAAAGGAGTCCAATGCTATCGTTATACATAAGATGTTCAACGAAGGAGTCGAGATGCCATCGTTATACATGAGATGTTCAACGGAGGATTCGATGTGATATCGTTGTACATGAGATGTTAAACGGAGGAGTCGATGTGGCATCGTTATACATAAGACGTGCAACAGAGGAGTCGCGATATTATCATTATACATGAGATGTTCAACGGGGGAGTCGGTGTGATATCGTTGTACATGAGATGTTAAACAGAGGAGTCGATATGGTATCGTTGTACATGAGATGTTAAACGAATGAGTCAAGATGGTATCATTGTACATGAGATGTTCAACGGAAGAGTCGAGATGTTGTCGTTATACATGAGATGTTTAACAGAGGAGTCGAGATGTTGTCTACATGAGATGTTCAACGGATGAGTCGATGTGGTATCGTTATACATAAGATGTTCAACGGAGGATTCGAGATGCTATCATTATACATTAGTTGTTCAACGGAGGAGTCAATGTGTTATCGTTGAACATGAGATGTTAAACAGAGGAGTAGATGTGGTATCGTTATACATGAGATGTTAAACGGATGAGTCAAGATGGTATCGTTGTACATGAGATGTTCAACTGAGTTGTCGAGATGCTATCGTTATACATGAGATGATCAACGGAGTAGTCGATATGGTATCGTTATACATGAGATGTTCAATGGAGGAGTCAATGCGGTATCGTTATACATTAGATGTTCAACAGATGAGTCGAGATAGTATCGTTATACATGAGTTGTTCAACCGATAAGTCGATGAGGTATCGTTATACATGAGATGTTCAACGGAGGAGTCGAGATGCTATCGTTATACATTAGATATTCAAAGGAGGAGCCGAGATGCTATCATTATACATGATATGTTCAACGGTGGAGTCAAGATGGTATCGTTATACATGAGATGTTAACAGAGGAGTCGAGATGCTATCGTTATACATGAGATGTTCAACGGATGAGTGGATGCATTATCATTGTATATGAGATGTTAAACGGATGAGTCAAGATGGTATCGTTGTACATAAGATGTTCAACAGAAGAGTCGAGATGCTACCGTTATACAAGAGATGTTCAATGGAGGAGTCGAGATGGTATCATTATACATGAGATGTTCTACGAAGGAGTCGAGATGCTATCATTATATATTAGATGTTCAACGGAGGAGTCGAGATGCTATCGTTATACATGAGATGTTCAACGGATGAGTCGAGATGGTATTATTGTACATGAGATGTTTAAAGAACCAAAAAGAAAACAAAAGCAAAAGATCAAGTCATTCTCAAACACATATCCCAATGCAATGCTCGAAGGATTCCCAACATTGTTTGTTGTAAACTCATTCTTTTGGTCAAGCTTTTGGTCAAAACGACTAAGTGTTTCCCAAGGACATGTTCTCGGGAAAGATCTCATGTTATTATTTTAATGCTAAAGATATAATAAATAGACAAGTATAACATTTAATGATTTTATATTTATATCTTTTAGATAAAGCCCTTTCAGATTTATTGCTCAACAACATTTGTGAGGAATTTAATGGTAAAATAGTTGGAGGTAATGACAAGCCAGTTATTACACTTCAAGAGTACATTAGGGAATATTTCATAAAGAGAATAATTATTGTACAAAGTGTTATCGGCAAATGTGATGGTCATATGACCCCATCTACAACTAGAATCATGGAATCCATTAAGAAAGAGGATCATTTGTTGAAAATGCAATGGAATGAATAAATTAAGTATCAAGTATCAGTGTCATGTGGTGATCGGTGATCGGTGAGTTGTAAATGTAGTGGCTTTGACATGTTCATGTAGGAAATAGGAATTGATATAGATTCCTTGTTAGCATGCTATTGTAGCGTGTTGGAATATGGCTTTGAATGGACAACGAGTAGGACCCCTAAAAGCTTGGGTAAATCCTTGTTATTGATTGACTACATGGAAGGAAACATACTTTCACAAAGTGCAACCAATTAATAGAACATGTTTATGGGAGAAGTCCACATGTCCAATAACACTTTTGCCATCAAATCATTATGTCCACATAGGCAGACCAAGAAAAGAAAGAGTTCCAAAAACTTTAGCATGAACCATTTATGAAAGATGATAAGCTAAGCAATAGATGAAGAAGCATTACTTGTCAATCATGTGGAAATATTGGACATAATAAGGCAACATGCAAAGGACAAGGTCAAAAGTCAACAACAAGTAGTTATTTGAGCTTCAAGTTTTAAGTGTTTGTTTACTTTAAATATCATGAAACAGTTTACAAGCTTTTTTTTAATGTAGATGGGAAGAATGCAGAAGCTACTAGTAGTGCATATAGGCAAGCAACACAAATACATCCTGCTATTGGTCTAGATGGTTCAAGTGGTCCAAGTGTTGGTCAAGTGCCTAATGCATATAGTTCAGGTGTTGGCGTTGTTATAGGTGAGTTCAGTGTTGGTGGACAACCTGATCGTACACGTGTTGGTGTTGGAAATCAAAGCTCAAGCTTACTCGCATCCCCTAGTAGATAGACAAAGAGAATAGTACAAATAGAAAGACTCAGTCTACAAAAAAGAACTGCCACTCAGCCTGCAACTCAACCTTCAACCCATTCTCAAGTGCATGTGACGGCAAGAAGAAATGCAGATGGAAGAGAATGGTATACCAACATAGTCAAGTGCAGCAGTTGGTGCAAGTAAATGGGCTATTATGTAATTCAAAACACTTACATGTTTCAGTACAATGTTTGTAATTCAATTCCACATAAGTGGCAAACATCTAAGTCCGCATATATGGCAACCGTCTAAGTCCTTTCATAGGCAAACATAAAAGTCCACTTGAGTGGCAGTTTTTTTAAGTCCACATAGGTGGCAAATGGTAATGTTTAGGCTACTTATAGTTTGTTCATAACCGATTTCACTGGTTTAAGACTTATTTAAGTTGTTGGTGACCTACTTTACTTATTTTGGCAAAAAGTTGTCATTAAGATTAGAGGTTAGACAACTTATTTAACTAAAATAAGTCAAATATTATTTTTAGGTCAAAACAGATCAAACCAGTTAACACAATTCACTCTTTTAACTTATACATATGGGTTACGTTATTATTGACTTTCCTAAATTAAATTAGTGATCCCAATTCACTCCTTCTAGTTAAACATATTCTCTTGTAGACTTTATAAGTCAAACTACTATGAACGGAATGTTGACTTTATTAGTAAAACAAATTAACTCAATTAACAAGACAACAATATAACTAACAACACACATTGATATACAACCAAAAAATTTCATTCCATCTGCCAACAAAAACCACATACATCCACAAGACTACAACCATTACCAACAAAAAAACAACACTTGCCAACATCTACTCAAAAGCTAAAATGTATTTCACCATTATCACTAAAACCAACTACGTTAAAGTTGTCACATTGTATAGTAAACATAAAACTCAAACACAAGCCAGTTGATGATGAGATATATCTTCAAGTTGAGTGGCTTTTCTTTAACCATATCAAGGATTTCTTCAAGGTCATTACATGACCTCAACAAAACAGGGATAATCTGAACATACATTTGACACATGAGTGGATCAAACCACCCGAGGAAGATGATACAGCTTAGCACTGAAAATTAAAAAAAAAGTATAAATAACGAACATAATAACTTGTTACATATTTTTTAAACCAATCATACTTACAAAAGTAGGACAATCATAGAAACGGCTTGTCCGCAATATTGATCACTGCTTGCAAACCACAAGTATAATGCATCATTTTCTTATGTGTGTGTTTTTACTTGCAAACCATTATGTTGAATATGGAAAAAGTGAAGTGGGTTAAGTGTGCAATATACAATTTAAACATGAAGGAACAATGAAAAAATGTGTCAAAATAAAATGAGTGACGTCAAGTGGTGAAATAGTGATAAAAATGAAATTACAAAAATCCCATGGTATGAAAGTCAAATATGAGAGATAACGAGTCAGATTAACGACTATTACGTATAACGGGGCTCAAATGACCAAACAGGCACCAAAAAGCCGACCTTGGGGAGGCTGACCTAAAATATCGTTATACTAAGTTATTAATCTGACCTAAGTTGAGAAACGAAGCATGTAACCTACCCCATAAATTACCTTCTAGAACAAATGGAATACAACAAAAATAACAAACTTCCAAAATAAAAATGATTATTGAATATTAAATTATATTGAAATGCCAATAATCGTTCTTAAAGTTGTTAACAATCAAATGCTCAAAAAATCTATTGATATTAATGTATTAGCAGGGTATTTGTATGTTGTGACGGCGATACCTTGTGATTAATCGGAGAAAAACAATATGAAAATGATTTTGGTCAGGCCCGATTCACCCCTTTTTATCACTTCCGACCGGTCCTTTCCGGTTCATTTTCGAACGGCTTTTATTAGCTAACTAAACTGGTGGCGACTTTGGTTCCCAGGTCAACCCGTTGGTCCAGTCCGGTTTTCAAAACTATATGTACCATCAACTTACTAACATATAAATTGTATGAAGCTTTGTGTGTTTTATTAGGTTGTATAACGTGTATAATAGCGTGTATTTTTTATTTTAGGGGTGTTTTAAAAATAACATTAATTAGTGTGTTTAATTAGTTTATATTTTGTGCTTTAAGTGTTGTAATACTTAATTTTTAATTTCTTAATCAATTTATGCAAGAAAAAAGTGCTTCATACGTAGTGTAGATTATTTTTTTAATTGGTTATAGCTAGTTTAGATTGTACAATATGGAGATATTATTGTACTTTTGAGTAGGAGATTAATTATATGTGTTTTGAGTTAGGGCTTGTGTTTTAATTGGTTGTACAATATGTTTGATTACTTGTATAATTGAAATTCAAGTTTCAAGTTTCAACTATCTTAGGTAGTGTTTGATAACGACTTAATAAGTCTTAATTGAAAATTTAGTAAATTAATTAAGTCATTAAAGGCTTGTTTGTTTTGTGCTTAAAACTAACAAATGACTTTTCAGAAAAAGCCATGAGAGGGAGGGTCTCTATATTAAGTCATGACTTAAATCATAATTTTACATAATTACCCTCTCACTTTTTCACCTATAATCTAACATAACTTTTTTTAGGATATAAAAGTAATTTTCTTTAATTCAGACACTTTATTCAGCATATAAAACAAACAGACATATATCCATATACAAACAGACAACATATATCTAGACAGACACTTTAATTTTACAGAACTTAATAAAAAAATTAAACAAACATGCCCTTAGTGTAGTTAATGCTCAAAAACGCATTTGTGCATTTAAGTAGTTTCAAAGAGATAAACTTCACATTTTTCGCTAACATAATCAATAATGAGAGTGAATTGTATTTGACTTTTTTTCTAAAAATCATAAGAAACTCTAATTTTAGATGATTTTGCTTAAACATTATATATTTTTTGAATATAAACTTAAGGTTATTAGTTCTTAACACGGCCGTTGTTAGTAACAAGCAAAAGAACCCGCGCGTTGCGGCGGGGCTAATTTTTTCCCGAATAATTTTTTTTACGTTTCAGGGGTTTTTTTTTTGCGATGCGTTATGCGGGGCTAATTTTGTAAATTTTTTTGCGGCTAATTTTTTCCCGAATATTTTCTTTTTTTGGGATGGTTTTGTAAATTTTTTTACGGGATTTTTTTTGTAAGGAAAT
>BQNB010148897.1:4078-16239 GCA_026074375.1 Tanacetum coccineum | reverse complement strand
TTTCCGGCTTCGATTTGGCTTTGTCTTTCACAGTCTTTTCCATTCCGAGTCCGGTTTTGTTGTTTTGGCTTTGTTTTTTGTCCTTTTCTTAGTTATCCGTTCCTGCACAACACAATTAGCAAAACAAGCATATATTTGGCATTTTAAGTCCGTTTTTGGTTATTTTAGCTCGTTTTTAAAGGTAAAAGGTATGTGTAATTAAGCACATACCAATACTTAAGCACGTAAACAAGTATAAATTGATAAACATAATCAACAATCAGCGATAAATTAAGCAATCGATATAAACAAACCAAGCATTAAACATTCATAAACATGGCTGATACCTAAAGGTATCAGCCGATAGTCATTGTAAAAATACACACGGTTTCATATATGAATGATTAAAATAAAGAAACCTTAACCGAACGCGTATTTGGTTGTGCGAATATTACAAGAGTTTTCCTATGATCTTGAGGCTCTTTTCTGACCTTTTGTGCTCTTATATTCGTCTGATAGTCGACTTGGTGGTTTAGGGCTTCAGTTGCATACTAAAAAACTGAGTTTAAGGTTTTGTATTTATAGAGTCTGAAAAAAGGTCAATACGCCGTATCGGGCGATGTGGGATACGGCGTATTGGGGATTTCTTAGAGTAAGGACCACGATTGATATCTTTTAGAATCTTCCTTCGATACGGCGTATTAAGTCTTCTGGATACGGCGTATTGGGTCTTCAATCCTTCGTGGTTATTTGTGAAGTGTAGGCACGGATACGCCGTATCTTCTTGATGGATACGGCGTATTTGTGGTAAAACCAATTGGTTTCCTTCTTGTCGACCAAAGTCTTATAAACGCTATCGAGATGTGAAACGCGTATTCTTCAAAGTCAAGCAATGGACTTTTAATTCGTTAAGAGTCTTGATACATCGTAAGGGACTAAGAAATAATACGGCGTATTTGCTGTCAGATCAGTAGACTTTCTCAAACTCTTCGTTTAAGCTCCAAAATGCGTGCCTTTTAGCATAACTTGGTTTGTATGTCAAATCTACCATCCTGAATCACAGCTTGATTTCTTTTGTTTGATGAAGTACGAAGACGATTATTGGTAGGTGTAGAAAACTTCTGGGTGATTGCCCGAGCTAATAACATCATTGTGGTTGTAAGCTTGTCTTCTTGAAAATCCCCTTGTAACTCCTCTTGATAGTCTTCTTCATAATCAACAACTAATGACGGATGTGTGACATAGTATGGTTGTGGTGAATGTGAATAAGAAGGACTTGCATGAGATTGTGACGAGGAAGCATTTGAATGAGCAATTAGGGCTAATGGGTCATGATTCCTGGCAACTCTCTTTGCTTTGGATGCTTGAACATGTGGTTCGAATTGCACTAAGGAATCATACAACTGATCATATGAAACTGTATCTCCTGTTTGGTTGTGACGAACCATGGTAACATATTTGCTCCACTCGGGTTACAAGAAATTGAGAAACTTGGTGTTGATTGATACTAGAATAGGACGAATATTATTGCGATCCATAATATTCACAAGCGTTGTCAATCTTTCATATACATATTCTAGCGATTCTCCTTCCTTTGCTGCAAATTTGTCAAACTCATCCATGAGCCGTGAGTGTCTTACGTGATTAGTAACGTCAGAACCATACATCAACCTTTTAATTCGTTCCCACATTTCCTGAGCAGTTTTACACGCATCCACTGAATTGTAGATATCATTAGGTATTGCTTGAAGAAGATAATTCATGACTCTCACATCAGCAATGTATTGCTTCTTGTTTATCTTAGTCATTTTGGACAGTGGTTCAATTATCTGCTTCGTAGTATTATCTGGATCAGGAATCATTGGCCTCACATAAGGTCCTTTTTTCAATTGAACACCACATCCACTCCCCCTCTTCGAGCTTATTATCCAGAAACCTTCTGAACTTACTCTCCCATGGAATATAATTCCCTTTCTCAAGCATTGGAGGTCTTTCATTAGCTCATGAGTCAGCTAGAGTTTGTTGATTTAAAGCAGACATGTTGTATCGAATGATTACAATGCAAACTTGGATCGTTTTAGAGATAAAGTCTTGTAATCGTGAAATCAACGAGCAATAACAACTTTGTTTTGTATTACAACACTTTGAATGATGTAACCTTGAAGATACGAAACCTTGATTTGTTTTCAAAGTCTAAGTAACAAGAAGCTTTTATACGAAAGCTCAATTTTCAAAAATTAGAAGATACGAAACCTCTAAAACTGTGTTACGAAACCCAAAGTCTGAGTTACGAAACCTATGAAACAGTGTTACGAAACCCAACGTCTGTGTTACGAAACCTCTGAAACAGTGTTACGAAACCCAAAATCTGTGTTACGAAACCTCTTACACTGAGATACGAAACCTTCCAATATGAAAACTGAATTACGAAACCTTCAATTAGGAAAGCTGTGTTACGAAACCTCTGTTTACGAAACCAAGTCTTACGAAACCTCAATGGTATGAAACTGTTTCAAAACTATAATACGAAACCTCTGCTACGAAACCTTCAGTTATGAAACCTTCAGTTATGAAACTGTGTTACGAAACCTCTCATATGAAACCTGTGTTACGAAAGCTAGAAGTACGAAACCAAAACCAATCTCTGGATACGAAACCTCCAGTTATAAAACCACAAATATACGAAAGCTCCATAATTTATGAAACCAAATAGTTACCGAAAGCTCCAATATATGAAACCAAATTTCGTAAATTCTAATTTCCCTCACTTTTTAAATTCTAAGAAACCTCCTACTTTCATAAATTCTTAGCTACGAAACTATTAAGAAACCTATCAATTTGATTTTGAAGCTGTTTAGAATGATAATATCAATGTTATCTTTTCAAATTGACTAAGTTCAATGTTACGAAAGCTATTGACAGTTCTACGAAAGCTAATATGGTTTACAAAAGCTAAGAAACACTTACGTATGGCAGTTACTGAAAGCTTAAATGAGATATGAAAGCTCAAATTTTTTTACGAAATTTATTTCTCACCTAAAAACAGTTACCAAAACCTATTTCCTGGATTACAAAAACTATCAAATTCATATTTTTTCGATCAAATTCAAATCTAAACAAGTATTTTCGTAAACTAGTTATTAAACCTACAATTTGATGATTACGAAAGTTATATTTTAGCATTTAAAGATCAAATCGCAAATCTAACACTTAGAGTCTACGAAACCTACAAATTTCTTCGCTACAAAAGCTGTTTGATCAAAAAATGATACGGTTAAGCTCGATTTGATTCATGAAACACATACTAGATCTCTCTCGGCGATAGATACCACTTGTTATATGTCATGTTTGCACTATAGTATCATACGAAAGTTATAGAATTAGAGGAGAGGATGTAGAGAGTTTGTTTTAACATTTTTAAAGTTTTCATTCTAAAGGGAAAATAGAAATAAGAGGGAAAAGTGAATTACAAAATGTAAGAGACTTGTATAAATACCCCTCCTAGATATGTATTTATACTTATTGTTATTCCTATTCTATTTTCCTAACTTTAGTCAAACCTTGGTCAACTTTACTTAACTTTGACCAAGATAGACTTTATTACATTATAATTACTAATAAAACTATAAACTATACAAAGACCAATTCATTTAATAATAAACACTTTTCTTGAACCTAACAATCTCCCCCAAAGGGTTAATTATTACAGACGCTTCATCGTCGGTAGAATTGGTCTTCCATTCACAAATGATTCCCACCTTCTTATCTGCTCACGATGTCTTAGACGCTTGGTTATTTCTCTTTTGTACGCTTTCATTATGTCAAGGTCTAATTCACCTAGCAGAGGTGGTTTCTTCCATAACTCAGTTTGAAAGATCCTTAGCTTTACTTCTTTCAAGACTTTTTCCAATGTAGCATCACAGAACTTAACAATCTCAACCAAATACATAACCCTCTTCTCATTTTTGCTGTTTAAGTAAATCAAACCCGTATCTGGCTTGTCTACTATTGAGTACGGATCATGTGCTTCAATACTAGGGAATATCAACGTTGGTGCGATTAAGTTGATCTTTATCTGGTAAGTCTCTATACCCAACTTGAAATCATGAACTCTACTTTGATCTATCTAGATACTTATAATTTCCAAAATACATTTTTGCCCGTTTCTCCCCCTCCAGGAGGATCAGTATCCTAATGATGTTCATCATGATATGCGAAAAGTCCGTATGAATAGAAACTAGTAGAAACTTACGGCTTTTCAAACTTTGTTTTCAAAGTTTCCCATAATTCTGGATCAACTGCTTGATCTTGAGGCTTTGACTTCATTTTTAAATACAATTGATGTTGAAGGTCAGCAGTTGATATTTCAGCAGTTGACGAACTTGTTGTAGGGTACAGATTGAGAGTGGTATTCTGCATGTGCTGTTGAAATAATTCTTCAATCATTTTAGGTGCATGAGTGGCAAATTATTTTGAGATCAACTCTGGTACATTTGTAGGAGTGATTCTTGATCCTTTTTAACTGCAAGATGTACCAGTCTGGGCATTTCTTCTTTGATCATTTCATTTGTTTTTGCAACCATAAGCTCAGGCACAACATTGTTGCAATGATCAAGAACTTCTCGAATCTTGCCCATAAAAAATTCATGAGTCACAAATTTATTTTTAATATGGTTGCGAATTTGACCACTCCGTCTGCACATGCCAACAATGCTTCCTGGAAGAATCGTTGTCTTGTTGAAAGTAAATCCTCTCTTGCTTTTAACTTTGGATGTGGTAGCAGTTGTTGGTGATACAGTTGCCATTAATTCCTCAGAAATTGTCTTATCTGAAGATAAGTCTTTCCTAAGGGTCTATTTGGTGTGAGAATTGGTATCTGCATCTACTCATTCCTAGTCTCTATACTACCCGTTGCATGAGTTCCGACCAATGGATGATCAGTATAATCATCATTGTCTTTCTCCTCAGCAACATCATCCGTTTTCTCAACATCATCATCTTTCTCTTAATCTTCACCCTTCTTATCATCTTTTTTCTTAGTAACATCATCATCAACAAAAACTTTTGGGTTTCTTTATGACTCTCGGGCTCTATCCTAGTACCAGAATCATCAACATCATCATTAAGCATAGAATCAGCAAACTCACTTGCATATGATTCTTCAGCTTCTTCACCTTCAACCATCTTTTCAATCTCCTCTTCCACCAACTTCTCTTGTACTTTAGCAACATTTTCTTGTGCTTCAGTAGCTAAAGTGGTTTTGTGCAAGGTAAGACTTAAAAGAGTTGCCTTAGCAATTTCATCCCTTTCTCTGTCATCACTAGGAGGTGGAATTGAAGTAGTCTTTACTTTCTGTTTGATGGTAACTTTCAGTGATTTTCTTGGTGAACTTGTTTCCCCAGAACTTTGCTTTCTCTTCTTCCCCTGAGGACTAGCAGCAGTAAGGGTAGGTGTCCAATGGGCTCTAGGTGTAGTCCTATGCGTTCCTTAGGTAGAAACAACCGGTTGTGGTTGATTCATTAGAACTGCTACTTTCACAAACACCGTCTCATACTCTGTATAGTCAGCAGTGGCACGGATCTCATTAGTGAAGAATGCATTCGGAATTGGCATCCCTCAAAATAACACATTCCCTATTGAGTAAACACTCACCAATGGAATATCATCCTTGATGGAATGATAATCCTCGTCAAGTCTGTGAGGAATGGATGGAAACTTTTTCAACAAATCAGCAATTATAAGCTTGGTGAAGCGAGGGTACTGAATGACATTCTTTTTCTGAAATACACAGTTAATGAAATCCCACCAGAGAAGAGCGGCATAGTCAACATGAACACGGTTGATTACAACATGAAAAGTTGTAGTATGTTGATCTTTGTTTGATCATGCCCAGATGTTTGAGTAGTCAAGCAACGGCCTTTTTAGGTTTCATTTTCTCCTGTTTTTTAATTGATCTCTCTTTTAATTATATTTCTTTTCTATAAGTATGTTGATCTTTGTTTGATCATGCCCAGATGTTCGAGTAGTCAAGCAACGGTTGAACACGTTGAACATGGTCTGCCATGGTTGAGCAAGAAACTTCGTATAGAAGGCACTCACTTTATCAACAACACCTTGATAGCCAACCTTCTGCATGAAAGATTCAATAACCTTGATGTTGACTGGTGCAATGAATGGATTATCTGGAGTTTCTACTGGCAGATGAAGAGTATCACGAAACATATCAACAGTGTAAGTTATCTCTTGAGTGTCTAGTTTGAACTTGATAGTGTCTTTGGTGTCAGGCACCTTGCTAACTGTCTTCCAAAATTGTAGTAAATACACAACTAGAACATCAGTAATAGCAGTGAGAGCATAGCTCAATGGATGATCAAGTAAAATCTGTCCCACAATCTTGCATTCTGGTGAGCATGGGATACTTTGGAGCACAACATAGTTATTACATCTCTCGATGCTTTGAAATTTAGGAACGAGTTAAGCAGCTGGAATGATTTGTCGAGCCATGTGGAATACTATATGATGACATGAAGTGATTAGTGAAATGAGATAAAGTTTATGGAATACACATTTATATAACATTTTTGTCTCTTTCCACTTTGTCTGTTTTTATATGCTCTGGCAATTCTTTTTGAGCATATTTTGATCATTTTCTTTCTCATGTGCCAATTCTTGCTTTTTCGAGCACATGCCATACGCTTTATTCGTCTTTTTCTTTTGATCTTATTTTGTATTCTCTGGCAATTCTTTTTCGAGCATACATTTGCTTATTCACGTATGGATTTTATCTCTCTTTCTATTTTGAGTTTCCTTATAACTACCCATAATTTTCATCAATGTAATTATCCATCTATTAAATTAGATACAATTTTCCTCAGTGTAATTTCCATCTATTAAATTAGATGCAACCATTTTCATGGAAAGATTTTTTGCTTTATTCCATCCATAATGTAACGTAACTTGCATTACAAAAGTAAACGAGCTCACGCAACCTACCAATGCCAATTTCATCAACTTTTATAGCAAGTAAACGTTATAATATGTCAAGCAATATGTTTTAAACTTCATTTTACCATGCGTTATCTATTTAACGTACCATCCATAACGTTTAATATAAAACAGATTTTATACGTTAACGTTTATATCTAAACCCTAACTATATGTAAAGTTTACATACAAAACAAATGTACAAGCTTATAAGACAAGTGTACAAGTTATCTATGTATAATATTTGAATATAATTCCCTCCTAAACCCTAGTACAACTCATTTGAGCTCATTGTACAATCCGACAAAGCATAGTATTCAAATTTAATCATTTCCCTCCAAAATCTTAAGGCATTTCATACCATCTTTTAGGCATGAGTTACAACTTTCCTAAGCACCATATTTAAACATTCTTTCCCTCCATTTCAGCCCCTACTCGTCCTAAAAACCCTAACCCTAACCCGAAAACCCTAATGAACCCGTCACCCCCTAACTAGCTCGAACCAAGTTTAAACCAAGCAACCACCCTTCTCCATGACACACCACCTTGCTAGCCTCCTTTCACCTACTTGTCACCACCTTGTCACCACCAAGCAACCACCCTACCACCTCCATCACCACCCTTGCTCACCAAGTAAAACCCTTGTCACCTCCTTTGATTTTCGAACCATCTCCACCATCCTACACCTCTCCATACTACTTTCCTAGCTTCCATTAGTCACTACTAGCCCTCCTTAGTCATGTTAGCTAGTCCTTGGCCACTACACCAAGTAAACTTGGTCACCACTCTTTCTTTTACCCTATATATACACGCATACATGTACACCCTTAAAATTCATCACTAAGTTTCATACTACTTCAAAATCATGATCTAACCAAGCCATAGAAGAGAAGAAAGGAAAGTATAAGCTATTTTGGAACCAAGGGATAAGAAAAGAAGAGTTCTTGAATTCGTCTCCTAAGTTTCAGGTTACATTTTGATCCATTTCACCCATTTCGTGCGCTAGTAAGTCTTTTTACTTGTTCAATAAGCTCTTGATAAGTTTTAGATTCTTTATAAGCTCTTATACACTTTCATGATCACATGAGTTAAGTGCTTAAAACCTAAGCCCACTCATTTGGTTTTCCTAAACCAAACACGCCTTTAAAAACCCTAAAACCCTTTTCATAACCCTAATAAGCTATAAGCCATAAGCTGACTCCATAAGCTGTTCTAATAATCTATTTTATCATTTCTATAAGCTTAGAAACAAACTCTAAAAGTTCTAAGCCATCAGGTTAATATTTCTAAACCAAACGTGCCCATTTTGGATTTTTAAACTCATAAGCTCTTTTCATAAGCTACAAGCTTGTAAAACTTACTTATTTTAGCTTATAATAATAAGCTATAAGCTACAAATTGAAATCGGATTTCAAAAATACCAAGTTTATGAATTTTGGACTTAATTCGCAAATGGTTTCATGCAAAGGGGTATATATTATAAATTTCTGAAACTTATAACTTTCGGGCCAAAAATGTAATTATCCTTAGTTAACTTAAGGGGTTTATTGTAAACTCTAAAGTTGAGGGTTAAATGTTTTAAAATCATATAATTTAAGGGTTAAAAGTGTAAATTAATATATACCAAGGGTATATATTATCACTTTCATATTCTCAAGGGTATAAAATGTAAATTTTTTTTTAATTATTTATATAATTTATTTAAATATTATAAGACATCGTTTTTATTAAGCAGACACGTTTGTCGTTAGCATTCGTTCCGATCGAAACATATAGAATAATTACGTTATATATTTTACATATTTATCATCCACTAGCTTTTGAGAAACTTAAAAAGATAATTCCTATCAATTAAACTATAACGGTATCATGTTACTGGAATTTCATGTGGTGAAGGCCGATTTTATTTGGGTTGACGTTTTTTTGACGGTTGCTAGAGTTTACAATTTAAAGTGTCTCTTGCATCTCAACGTTTACTACATGGGACCTCTGATTATGATAGCCCGAACTGTTACGATGTTTCATCAAATTAATAAACCAATTTAAGGTTTATTGTTAAACTTTATGAAAATAAGTTCTGGAATATAATCAATCCAAACTAAGACTTGATATATTACCCCAGGTTGAGTGTCGCGGCTGTTTACTTCATTTGAATTAAATTGCAAATCAATCAACTTACACTTTTTCAAAGGTGATGTGAGAGTGAGTTCATTGTCCCACCTTTACATGTTTTCTAAACCCCGTGGGGGGATACATGCTATAAACCTGAATACAAGTATTTTCCAACTGTATGCGATCCTCGATATATTATGCTAAGTTTACGTACTGCAATATCATTTAATCATGAACCATTAATCACTTGCGAGTAAACGCGAATATTATGGATAGATCTATTGGGATTGACGAATCCCGTTTGTGTTTACCTGTACATGAGGTAATCAAACACACTATATTTAAGAATAATGGGTAACTTTGGCAAATTACCTTTCCAAGAGGATATTTGTTCCTCAATAATGTCACTGAGGTGATTTCCATGTTAACGTATTGGTGTCATGAGCTTAGGGAAATAATACTGTTTTCCATGATAATTGTAATTGTACAATTATTACCACTTATGATGACTTGTATTCAACTACTACATTTCAAACCTGTGAATTTCACTCAACCTTTGTGTTGACCTTTTTAGCATGTTTATCTCAGGTAATTGAGCAACCTATGGCACGGAGTGGCATTGGACTTGAGGACGTCCAAACTTGTTATCATTCAAACTTTATGTTTTCATATGTATTTTGGGACCTCCTGTTTGTAAAACTCTGATATAATATTGAATGATAACTAAATTTTCCAAAATGTCTCTTTTAAGTCGTTTTCTATGATTATGACTGTTGATTCATGAAGTATTACCCCAATTTAGCTTCCGCTGCTATATGTAAATTAAGGGGGTGTTACAGATTGGTATCAAGAGCCGAGGTTATAGAGAACAAGGTTAAAACCTAAACTATAGCCATTTTTCATCCAAGAAAGTCCTCCGTGCCACTACATTTCCCGAATAGTATGTAAAGATACATAACTATTAATTATATATAAATAACTTATGTTATTTACCACTGGGTTCTTATAGAATTATGTCTACATCCACCTACCCTATTATTATCCTATCTGATTTCAATGTTGAGGACGCTTTTCCTCTATGAATACTCCTGACTATACCCCGACTTCACCAAGCTATTTCCCAGCCTCACCGGGAAACACCTTTTCTAATCCTTCAGAGGATTTATCTAAGGATCTTTTGGCCTCGCTAGCCATCTCACCTTTCCACGATGATCCATATATGAAGGTCATGCAAGCATATAATGCTACTAATGATGAGTCACCTATTCCACTACCACAAGCTCCTATTGCTCCACCAACTGTTTTGCCTTCATCTCTAGTGTTATCACTATCACCAATGTTTGATCCCCGAGATTTCTTTCTTCCTGAGGAGATTTTGCCACCTCAGAAACGAGCCCGTTTCCTATCATCCTCCTCTACTAATTTTTCTGTCCCACCTTATGTATTTGAGATTGGAGAGAGTTCTCATAAGACGAGTCTGGAGCGCCATGAGGAACAAACCGAGACTATTTTGAATCACTTAGATGAGCTCCCTCTTGAGTGCGTTGAGCACATGGAAGATAAGATAGAAGGTCTTGGTAATGGTCGAGTAATCATACAGCGAGATTTTGAACAACTAGAAACTGAACTTCAAGAAGCCCGTACCCAGATTGATGGATTTCAGAGAAAGCAAACGGGACATGACAACGAGATTGTTCTTGCTCGCGTCAGGACTTCTACTTTAGAGATACTCATCGAGGATATCCAGATTCACAACCGATCAGATATGAAGAGTCTTCTGGACAAGATCCATGAGCTCAAGAACCACAAGGGGGGACAACCACACTACTAGACTAGATCCTTATCATTTACAGCTTTTGTTAGAATCCAACCACTAGATGTGTGGCATAAATAATGACACTTGTCAAATTTTGACTATGTAAAATATGTAGACAAGTTGTTTATGACTTAATACAGTGGTGATTCCATTATACCTCGCTGTTTTATGATACCGATTTATGTATATCATGGTTGTCTATCCTATATTCTGTAGTGTGATGACTCATATCCTCACCCGGGATTACTATGGTTCTCTTACCATCCGGTTTTCTCAAACCTTTGTACCCAGGTATCATGGATATGATTAATAATCAAGATATTAAGCATACGATTTCACCTACACCACCACCAGACTAGCCTTTGATAAGTTATCTAAGTGGTCGCGGTATGAAACCACTAGAAAGTGAACCAGTCCTCGAGAAGCCTAATGAGTTTGATGCTTGTTAGTGTGTCCATTCCAAAAATTTCTGTTATATCCTGCAATAATGGCTCCCAAGAGGACATCAACATCTGCAGCACCACCCATGACTCAGGCCGCCATCAGGAAACTAGTTGCTGATAGTGTTGTTGCAGCTCTGGAAGCACAAGCTGCTACCATGGTAAATACTGACAATACCAATAGAAACACCGGACAAAGTGGAACTCCTGTAGCAAGAAAATGTAGCTACAAAGAGTTTTTGAGCTACCAACCTTTTAATTTCAAAGGTACGAAAGGCGCTGTTGGCCTCATCCGCTGGTTTGAACGAACTGAATTAGTATTTCTCCGTAGTAACTGTACCAAGGACTGCAAAGTAAAATTGCTACTGGTACTCTAACCGAGGAAGCTTTATCCTGGTGGAATTCATTCGCCCAACCTATTGGAATAGAGGAAGCTTACAAGATCAGTTGGTCCAAATTTAAAAAGCTTTTAATAAAGAAGTATTGTCCCCGAACCGAGGTTAAGAAAATGGAAGATGAATTTTACAATTTGACTGTAAAAGGAAATGATCTCAAGACTTACATTAGAAGATTCCAGGAATTGGTAGTTTTATGCCCAACTATGGTGGCAAATTATGAGAAACTCATGGAAGTCTTCATCGGGGGATTACCCAGAAGTATTGAAGGAAATGTTACCGCTTTAAAGCCTTAAACTTTGGAGGAAGCCATTACCATAACCCAAAGGTTAATGGATCAAGTAACAAAGCAAGTTTGATGATAGAAGAACCTTCACCAACAACAACTACCAAAACAACCGTAACAACAACAATAACAACCGCAACAATAATCAC
>BQNB010148896.1:2923-16239 GCA_026074375.1 Tanacetum coccineum | reverse complement strand
CTTCAACAAATACCCACGATTATACCTAATACTCAAAAATTAGAAAAATATATCATACATATACATATAGAACCGGATATGGGTTGGTATGTACAAAGAAAATATCTACAAAACACTTCTCCTTGTTTTCATGGGATGTTCTCTACATTTAGGAACCATGGCTAATTTTTCTTACTAACTTGAATAGTGAACTTCACCAAGACCATCCTTAATTTCCTTAATGTGTTCCTTGGACTAGTCTTTGCATATATAATGCCTTAGCAAATGGAAGTAACACATAGATCTCATTTCCTTAAGTGTGAAACACAAAAATCTCTCCCTTTTGGCTCCTTTAACCCATGACATTCCACAAACACACACCAAACCCATACAAAATTTTAATTGTAACATTTACACACATCCCTATATTATTCCTAAGATGTCTTAAAGTGTTTAGAAGGATTGTTTTAAGCATTTTCAAGGTTTAAGCAAGGAAAAGCAAGATTAGGGTTTCTAATTGGAATTAGGGTTTTCAAGTTATGCAAGCTTTGGTTTATCATCTAAACTAGGGTTTAGATATTGTGGTTCATCATATTATATCATCATAAGGTTATCTAAAACTCTTTATAAACTTACATTTATCATTTTATGCATATTGAGTTCTATATAGCAAAATCATCATTATGATACTTTTAAACATGTAAAAGGGATTTTTACTTGTGATCATTGTTTTATACACTTTTATATATGTTATGTTGTCGGTAATATCATGTTAAAATGGATATATAAGTATTATACCATGTTGGTTTAAGTATAAAAAGTGTATATACAAATTAGGGTTTCTAAAGTTTACTTAATAAGTTACAAGTAAAAGTATTGTAAATGACTTGATAATCTTGTTGTCATGGACTCATGAATGGAGATTATTATATGTATTACATAGGGTATAAAGGGTTGTGGTATGTGCTTAATTACACATACCATTTTCCATTAAAAACGGACTTAAATGACTAAAAACGTACTAAAAATACATTGTATTTGTATGTTTTGCATTTGTATTGTGTAGGAAACGGATATTCAAGAAAAGGACAAAAATAAAGCAAAAAACGAAAAAACCGAGCACGAGAATGAAAAGAGCGTGAAAAGAAGTCAAAGTCAAAGTCAACCCCGACAAAGTCAAGTCAAAGTCAAAGTCAAAGGAAATACAACTTCAAGGACTAAAGTTGTCAAGTTATCAAACTTGAACCACAAGGACTTAAAGTGCAAATATGATATTTATAACTTCAAGGGCCAAAATTGCCAAACCCTTAAGTTATACATCACAAGGACTTATGATGCAATGACTCTTATAACATTGAGGGGCTGTTTTTGCCAACTCCTCAATTACTTTACACCACAAGGACAAAGTGTGCAATTAAACATATATCTTTGAGGGGCCAAACATGTCAAAACATCAAACCTTTCCCCTGATTCCCAAAACAAACTTTCCCGCCAAAGAAAACCCAGGCTATGTCACGGGTCTCCTTCCTCCCCTTTACCCTGCAACACCAAAACTCTTCAATGGATAAAACCTTCACCCTCAACCCACTAAATCCCTAGCCACATGGTGCATTGCCATGTTGGCAATCCCACACATATCAAGAGCGATCCAACGACTGCCATAAAATCAAAGAAGCACAAAGGATTATGGAAGGCTGAGATTATTTTGAGATTCACCTCACACAACAAACACACTTGTGTTTTCTCTCACAAAAGAAACACAGAAGAAAGAAGACAAGAGAGCACAAATGAAGACCTAGAATGTTCATAAGCTTAGTATAAATAGGGCTAGTTGTAAGCCATCAAAGGCATCGAATTTTCAAGTCATTTTCTGTTTTATTTACTTTAAATCTTTTAATTTTAAGTCTTGTAATGTTTTTCTAAGTTATGCAAATTTGGAGGTGTTTTATGTTAAACACTTTGTTCTCAAGTTTTATGTTCTAACAGCCTTGTTTAAGCTCTTATAAGCTCTTTGTTAACTTTTGTAACTTGTTTTCTAGAAAACCTTAAAATCTGTTAAGAATTTTAAGAAATCACAAAATAAGCTCACCCCTCAATTACCATAGCTAATTTATGGATGATAAGCTTATAATGGAAGAGCTTATAGACCTACTAGCTTGTCTTTTGACAAGCTAGAGCTTGTAGATTGCTTAATCTGCCCTGTTTAGAGCAAGGGGGTTGTAAGACTCTTTTTTCCTAAATTCTGGCTTATTTACTATAGCAGTGCTTATGACTTATTTCGTCTTTCTGCTTATTAAGTATTAATTATGATTAATTAGCTCAAGATTTGATGCTTAGGATATCACTTGTTCATCTTTGTTCCTTAAAACTGCCAATTTTAGTGAAATCTGCCATTTGCTTTTTCAGCTTATTTAAGTGCTTAATGTCTGTTGATAATTGCTCATTAATGCTTAATATGTTCATATGATCATCCGTTTTTAGAAACCCCAACTTAAATCTCTTTAAAACAGTCTTAAAAGGGTTTTTATTTTGTTAAAGGGGTGTTTGGCATAAGCCTAAAATGGGTCAAAATTAAATCTTCATTGGGCTTGGGTCACTATGCCTGTTTCAACTAGCTAAATTTAGGTCTAATAGTCAGGGTCCTAAGAAGAAGTTTTTAATCGTTTAAACTTCATATTTAAATTAAGTTACTATGTTTTAAGTCTGCCATATGTTGTATACTAAATATTGTTGTTTTTTTGATCACTAGGTTAAAATTGATATATGTCCACATTTTTATGTCCATTTTGAGTGTTATGGTGCTATAGGATTTAGTCAAGAGTGCCTGCAGTTGTTGTTTTTGGTTTAACATTGCTCTGTCAAAAATCACCCTTCAGTTTCATAAGTTACTTTTTAATCTAAAAATTAGATAGGTTAGAATAAGTTTTAGATTATGAAAATGCAAGCATAAGTTCATTAGGTACCAAGCTAAATCAGTTTGAGCTTGCTTTTAAGTTTGAAGCTTATTTAGATAGCTGTTTTTAGGCCTGTAAATTTGCTTTTAGCTTGTTGATAAAACCAAACGATTGGCATGTCTGAGTTATAGTCAGGCGCTATTCACAAGCCCTTTCTTGGCTTATACGTTGGCAAACCCATTGTCTTCTGCTGAGTTCATAAGCCCTTGGGCCATACTTTAGCTAAATATATAACCCCCCTACCTTTAAGAATCCATTAATGTGCTTATTTTTGTATGCCCCGTTATTGTTCCATCTGTTTGGCTTAGAAAATTATGCCCTGGTGCGTGAAGTTCTTATTTGAGCTTTTTTGTTTGCATTTGTGGCGTTTTAGGTATTTCTAAATTGCCTACTATGTTTCTGAGTAATGTTTTTGCTTATTTCTCTTGTTATTTTGCATTAATTGCATTTTTTTCTAGCTTAGTAAGTCCTAATTGTTTCATACTAACACATACTACTAAACTTTCTTAAGTTAGTACTCTAAGATTTAAGCTCATTTCTGTCGTTAAAATGGTTGTTTCCATTTGGCTTAATATTGATCCAATGGTGCTTATTAGTTATAGTATATAATTTTCATAAGCTCATTTGAATTTTTCTTAGCTTATCTTTATAAAAAGCTAAGACAATTTGTTAAACTGTAAAATCCAAAAGGTTGAAAAACTAGCTTTTTTTCTACACCGTTTGCATGGCTTATTTTCACTTCAAAATCTATTATTAATTATTGATTTATATAAGATATTTGATAAGCCTTTTAAGATGTTGTAACCAAAAGAGCCTTTACTTTGTTCCATCTATTTTGGCTTATTTTTTTAAGCCCAAAGGTGCCGACCTTTGTGTAGCATGCAACTGTTTTACCAAAGTGCTTATTTTGGTTTTTGTAAAGCCTTAGGAGCTCAAATCCCTACTATTGATGCTTACATTTGCTTATTAGTTTTTTTATAGTTAATTATTTATCTTTGCTTATTTGGTCTTTGCCTATGCTTATTTGTGTTTAAAATCAAAAAAATTTGAGTTAAGTCAAGACTTGGTATAAAAACCAAGTCTGCCAACTTATTTGGCTTTTATCTGGCTTATTTAGTGAGATTTGTAAAATGTTGTAGTTATAAAAAATGCTTATTTTTGTCGTTTCTACAAGTTTGTGAAAAAAGTTTTTAAAAAAAATAAAAGGGGAAATGAAGTCGGGGTGAGCAGGGCGCGAACACCCGACCTCATCACTCTCACCCTTATACACACACAACTCACCGTTGTGCGTCCCTTGGTCTTATTCGTTAATGACTCAAGTGAGTTAGAATATTTAACCACTTTATAGGTGGCCCATATAATCTTATAAGCTGTTTTTGATTTTTTCACAGCATAATTACAATAAGCTGTGTGACCCATTGCATTCATAAACTCTATAATCTTATCTAATTTTTGGTAATTTTTTATATTTTTATAGTTAGACGTTTAGCATTTGTTTATAATTTTTTTTGAATTTAAAAACTTAAAAAATTCATAAAAAATAAAGTAATAAATCAGAAAAAATATAAATCTTTTTTTTAAAATTTTTCTTTTTACATAGTCTCTGAGGAAAAGATAAAAATGTTTATCGTAGGGTCATTTTGGAAAATATTGTTTTTTAAAGAACGAGATTCGTTCCCGTTTTCGTTTACTATCGGCGTTTTTAGCTCAAAACACCTCCGTTTTTGTTCTAGTTCTTATTTTAATTCTTCATTTAGTCATTTAAGCTCATTTAAGTAAAAATTTTACACTTAGGTTAAAATTAGATAATTAGTTTTTAGCGGTCGCGTTTTTACGTCACTGTTTAGGATTTAAATCGCCAGAAGAACGAATGGGGGGGTCCACGGCCTCGGAAGGGAGAGTCCAAGTGGTCAAAAGCGGCAGACTAAAGTCATTTGAATTATTTCTACAGTAGGTTCGACATCCTGCCTCTTCCCCACTGTGTTTGTTGTAGACTCATAGAAGGAAAAAGACATTCGTCAGCGTAGGAAGCCAACCGAGCGAAGGCCCTTTGGCCGTCCGATAAGTTCATTGTATCTATGTTAGTGTTAGAGAGGTTGGCGAACTACTACGATCTATAGATTCCCCATCCATATCCAATCCCAACGAGAATAGAAGTTTTAGGTTTTCTTTTACTTGATTTTGCATTTTTAATTGTAGTAATAGAAAACCAATCATAATCTTGTCATATTCAAACATCAAATATCAAATCGTCATTCGATTCTCCATTGCACACCTCGTTGGGACTTAACGACCCGGGAAATCAAACTTCCGGACACATATATATATTTTAATTTGTGAATTCTTAACCAATCCTTAGCTAAGGGTAATTGGTTGATTGTTTGCCTATATTATATATATATATATACTATTGATCGAATTAGGTTGCAATGGACTTGTAACAAGATGGTTAAGCTAAAAAGTACAAAATCAAGTTTAAAACATGTTTTTATCACAAACCTTCAAACTTTTTGTTTTGGTTCGAAAAATAAGGTATAATTTTTATATTTTTTATAAAATAGTACGTCTCATGACGATTCCAAAAAGGTAAGAAACTCGAAAAACGGATTAATAACGAAAAAGATACGATAAAAACACGATTTACGTTAATACCGGTTTTATAAAATAAACTTTATAAAAGCAAGTTATAAAATACTTCTAAAACAGAAAAATTAGTATTTTTCACAGATTGTACATATGTTTAGGATTTCAAAATGATAAGAATCGTAATTTTTCAATTAATAACGAAAGAGTTATGAATTTCGCGAGTTTAAGATAATTAATAGTTTTATAAAATAAATTTTATAAAAAGTTACTGTTCATGATAGAAACATTTTTTTTAAAACTCATAAATATATAGAACTTTCAATTACGAGAACGTGCTCGAAAGAATTACTAAAAACGGAGTTAAAACGAATAAAATACGACGTTTACGATAATTAAAGTTTATAAAAGTAAATTTATAAAACGGCGTGAACAGTAAAAGTATTGTTCATCAAAAGGTTATAAAATATAAAAATGTAATATTTTTATATATCATCTTAATACGAAGATGTGGACGTAAGAAACGCGAGAAACGGGAAAGTTATGCTAGTTTTTCTAAAACGATAATTATAAACGTTTTCGCTTTATAACAACGATTTATAAATTACAAATAGATGGTGATGAGCTATATAGGATTGTATACGATATTAGTTATCGAAGTGCATAGTACTTATACGACCTATGTTTGATTAGGTTTCCTTCGGATTCGTCCGTGACTCGTTATTTCACTTACTCGATTATTACTCATTCACTTCACTGCTGAGGTGAGTTCATAGCCCCACATTTTACATGATTTTGTTTTATAAGTTTTTGGGGTGGGAAACATGCATTGTTTTACAATTGGACACAAGTGGTTAAGTTTTACATTATGATTACGTGTTGCCTAAGTAGCGATAACCCTAGTTGAGCCCATTATCATGAACTGTCAGTTACTGGATTGTGAGCGCGAATGTTATGAATAGATCTATTGGGATTGACATCCCCGTTCGAGTGATTAGCTATCACTGGGCAAACGAACGTATATCATGTCGAACATAGGATGTTGCGGGTTAGAACATCATCACAGGCAATGTAGGCCATTTTGATAAGAATCGTTTAAGCTCAGGTTGTTTAGACCTTATCTAGGATAAATTAATAACAAAGGCGGAATATTCAAACCTGTTGCATTATCATACACTTGGGAAATCTTGTGGTCCTACAATATACGATTTATCAAACCTATGAATTCACCAACATTATTGTTGACGTTTTAAAGCAATGTTTTTCAGGAGGTCAATAAGCACGAGGTGCAAGGCAAGGTTGTCAAGATCAAGATCCTACCCAGGATCGTTTTCGTCTTTGCAAGATCGAGATCGTACGGTAGGATCGGGATCATAAGATCCTACTATAATGTCATTTTCTTAATAGTCTTTCTAATATTATATAAATCTACAAATTTAGATATATCCTAACACAAAAATTATATAAATGTTTCATAGGAATGTTGTCATAAATTATAATTATAATATGTTTAAGAAGATTAACTTGTTGTTTTTTTAATATCTAGGAAACATAACCCATAAATTCGTAGATTTTAGGTCATGGTTCGAGAAAAAGTAAGATCAGATCGTAGTAGATCTTAAGATCCTATGGTCAAGATCGGGATCCTATAAGATCCTAAGCAAGCAAAGATCCTACGTAGGATCTGGATCGTTTTTGCTTTGCAGTATCGTAAAATCATAAGATCCTAAGATCAGGATCGGGATCTTAACAACCATGTGCATGGGATACCATTGGTGGTTTTGATTTGGATATCTGCATTAAAGATTTTGTTTTGTACATCGAATTAACATTTTTGTATATCTGTTATGGGCTAGAAATCTTTGTATTTTGAACAAGTGAACAAGTGAAGCTTCAGGCTTATGTAACAAATACTTTGTTAAATCCAATGTATCAGTTTTAAATGACTTTTTGGTCGTTCGATATATATCTTGTGTTATTGATCTATGAAGTAACACGCCCCGGACCCTTATTCCGCTGCGATCCCAATTTGGGGTGTTACAGATTGGGTATCAAGAGCCAAGGTTTTACAGAACCAGGCAAATTGTTTTTTGCATGGCTATGACCAGTTTTCAAACATTGCATGCATACAAGGGGTTTACACTTGACATTCATGCGTGCATAATTCATGCATACTCTAGTTGTTGCGTTAGTTTGGTGGACGAGATGCATTCTTGATTGATATACATGTTATGATATAAATGTATATTACTATAAGGGTCTTATATTAAATACTAATATAAGCTATTTTGGATTTTCAAATTCAGTCATGTCAGATTCAGATGAATTAGGGGTCACATATACGGAGATATCCAGTACATTTGAGGAATTGTCAGATATAGGATCACCAGGAGTTGTGCCATCTCCGGACTACATATCGGGCCCTGAGGAGCCACAGTCACCACCTCTACTAGATTATGTTCCAGAGCTGATATACCCCGAGTATATGCCACAGGAGGACGAGATGTTTCCGACAGAGGAGCAGCCACTGCCTGCTGTTGCCTCACCCACTGCTCAGTCACCAGATTATGTTCTGGAGTCCGATCCTGAGGCGGACTCAGAGGAGGATGACGACAAGGACCCCGAGGAGGATCCTGTTGATTATCCTGTCGATGGAGGAGATGACGGCGGGGGTGAGTGTGGCTGGACGGGGGGGGTGAGTGATAACGAGGAGGGGTCATCAGAGGATGATAAGGATGATGATATGGACATCGAGGCCGATGATGATGATGATGAGGAGGAGCACCCAACTCTTGCTGACTCTGTAGTTGTTGCTTTACCAACTGCTGATCAGGCCCCATCTGCGGAGGAGACAGAGCCGTTCAAGACTGTTGAGTCTGCAGCCACACCACCACCACACCCTGCATATCGTGTGCAGCCGGGCGGGGGGGGGGTGGGGAGGGGGGGGAGGGCTAGGATTTCTATTCCAGCTCCAGTACCTACACCAGTATGGTCCGATGCAGAGGTTGCCAGACTTCTCGCTATATCTACTCCACCATCATCACCGCTCTCCCCATGGTCATCACCACTTCCCCAGATACCTTCTCCACCACTACCCCCGATACCATCTCCATCACTACCAGTATCACCACCACTACCAGTATCATCACCAGTGCCTGTGTAAATACCATTACAACTCTGCTAGTCCTATTCGTCCGTTGGGCTATCGAGCTGCTATGATCCGGCTGAGAGCCGAGGCCGCATCTACTTCCTATTCACTACCATTACCACCACCCTTGCATTTACTCTCTACTGACCGTAGAGAGGACAGACCCAAGGTTACCTTACCACCTCAAAAGAGGTTAGGTATCGCTCTTGGTCCTGCATACGAGGTTAGAGAGAGCTCGTCTGCTTCTACTGCTAGACCAGCTGGAGGTCTTAGTGCATACTATAGTTTTGTAGCTACTATGGATAGGGAGATCAGGCATGATCCAGAGAGAGATGTTGGATATGGGATCACCGACTCGTGGGATGAGATAGTTGAGACCCTGCATGGGGCACTAGTTAGTACTGACACAAATTTGGGTCGACATATGACAGCGTTTGAGACTAGGGTTAGGCAGGACACGGATGAGATTTATACGAGGTTAGACGATGAGCAGTCTGGGCGACAGCTATTGGCTGGTCGGCTCAACATGTTGTTTAGGGATAGGCGTGCACATGCACGTACTGCTAGACTCATGGAGACTGAGGCTAGGATGTCTATAGAGGCTTAGGGATGATCTATGGATGTGAGTGATCTTGCACGTGCAGAGGTTATGTCGCTACATACCACAGTGTTAGCTCAGCAGTCACAAATTAGAGAGTTATAGTCAGCAGACCGTAGGAGACAGACGGTGATTTCAGAGTTACTGGCAGCAGATTACAGGAGGCAAAGACAGCTCACTGAGGCACTAAAGCTAGTGAAGAGCCTTCAGACTCAGATGGCAGAGTTACAGAGACAGCAGGGACCTGCTAAGGGTCCTGCACAACTAGAGCTACCGGAGGAGGCTGGTAGCAGTTCCTTGATTCTGTTATGGCTAGTTGTTTTGTACAGCCTATAAGTATTACGGGTTCAATCCGGCTAGTTGGCTTAGGTTGATTATTTATCTTTTATCTTGTAACCTAATCGATGTGATATTTTAGTATCTGAACAATCATGTTATGTTTCCAATTATATTTGGAATGGTTGGTATTTTGTCATTGGATGTAATCGAATATTTATTGGATTGAATGTCTGATTTGGTTATATTCTTGTGATTACAAATTCAGTTGTATATTTCACTGTGTGATGTGATCTCACTTTACTTATTGTGCATATGTCATGTCTATATTTTCTTGTGATTTTGAAGAATATGGCACCAAAAAGAGCCACGAGGTCAAACATAGCCCCAAAAACAACCAACACCACATCTGTCACTAATGCCCAACTTCAGGCAATGATTAACCAAGGCGTTATTGCCGCTTTGGCAGCACGTGATGCAAACACGAATGGTGTCGACAGCCACAATTCAGGATAAGGTGATGGAGAAACGAGTGAGCCACTCATGAGTGCACTTACCCAGACTTCATGAAGTACCAACCTCTAAATTTCAAAGGCACAGAAGGCGTTGTCAAATTGACTCAATGTATTAAGAAGATGGAAACTGTGTTTCGCATAAGCAACTGTTCTGTGGAAAACCAAATCAAGTTCTCCACTTGTACTCTTCTAGGAAATGCTCTAACGTGGTGGAACTCCCACGTTAGGACTGTTGGTAATGACATTGCTTATGCAATGACCTGGACTGAACTGAAGAAGAAAATAACTGACAAGTACTGCCCAAGGACCGAGATTAAGAAACTCGAAGTTGAACTGTGGGAATTGAAAGTGAAAGGTACCGATGTGATAGGGTACAACCAACGTTTTCAGGAACTGGCACTGCTGTGTGGTAGAATGTTTCCTAAAGAATCTGACAAGATCGAGAAATATGTCGGTGGCTTACCCGACATGATCCACGGAAGTGTAGTAGCATCCAAGCCTAAGACAATGCAAGAGGCAACTGAAATGGCAATCGAAGTGATGGATAAGAGAATCCGCACTTTTGCTGACCGTCAGACAGAGAACAAGAGAAAGCCAGATAATAACCAACAACCACAACAACACCACCAAAACAAGAGGCAGAACACCGGCAGGGCTTATGCTGCAGGGACTGTTGAGAAGAAACCATATGGGGGATCCAAACCCCTATGCTCAAAATGCAATTAACACCCACGGATGGTCCATGTGCTCCTAAATGCCACAAATGCAACAAAGTTGGCCATTTTGCTCGTGACTGTAGAAGTACGGCAAATGCTAACAATGCTAACCATCAGAAGGGCACTGGGTCGGGTCAAAAGCTTACTTGTTTTGAGTGTGGAGTCCAAGGACACTTCAAGAGGGAATGTCCTAAGCTGAAGAACAACAACAACCGTGTTAACCAAGTTGGAGGTGCAATTCTCAGCAAGGTTTTTCTATGCGGTAGGGCATGCAGGGACAAACCAGACTCCACGTCGTGACGGGTATGTTCTTCTAAACAACGTATGCTTCTGTCTTATTGATAATGTGGGGGGGGGGGGGGGGGGGGGGGGGGGGGGGGTTTTTTTTTTTGCCCCCCCCCCCCCCCCCCCCCCCCCCCCCCCCCCCCCCCCCCCCAAAAAAGGGGGGACGATAGAAGTTTTGTTATCCACTCATTTAGCTCCCAAATGATATCCCTCCAACTTTGCATTAGATCTCTATTATGACATTGAAATAGCTGACAGGAGAATAATTGGGTTGAACACTATCCTTAGGGGTTGTACATTAAATATCCTGAACCACCCATTCAACATAGACTTAATGCCCGTAGAACTTGGTAGTTTTGACGCAATAATTGGTATGGATTGGTTGGTAAAGTACCAAGCAATCATTGTGTGTGCCAAGAAGATCGCTCGTATCCCCTAGGGAAATAAAACATTAATTGTTCACGGTGACGGAAGCAACCGAGGACACGAGGCTCGTCTGCACATTATCTCGCACTCCAAAACAAAAAACCCAAACAAAGCAAATCAGCTAAAAGGATGTCCAGTCTTTCTGGCACATGTTACTATAAAGGAGATTGAAGACAAGTCGGAGAAGAAGCGACTTGAGGACGTACCAATAGTTCGAGATTTTCCTAAAGTATTTCCTGAGGACTTGCCGGGTCTTCCTCTGACTCGACAAGTGGAATTTCAAAGATTTGATACCTGGTGCTGCACCCGTAGCTCGGGCGCCTTATCGATTGGCACCTTCTGAAATGAAAGAGTTGTCAGAGCAACTAAAAGAACTATCTGGAAAGGCTTTATAAGACCTAGTTCCTCACCCTGGGGAGCTCCGGTCTTGTTTGTCAAGAAGAAGGACGGATCATTTTGGATGTGCATTGATTATCGGGAATTGAACAAGCTAACGGTGAAGAACCGTTATCCACTTCCAAGAATTGATGATTTATTTGATCAGCTTCAAGGGTCGAGTGTCTACTCGAAGATCGACCTAAGGTCGGGTTATCACCAACTGAGGGTTCGAGAAGAAGACATTCCGAAGACCGCTTTCAGAACTCGTTACGGACATTATGAATTTCAAGTTATGCCATTTGGTTTGACAAACGCACCTGCCGTATTTATGGACCTTATGAATCAGGTGTGCAAACCATATTTGTATAAATTCGTAATTGGCTTTATTGATGATATTCTGATATATTCGAAGAACAAGCAAGAACACGAAGAGAACCTTAAGTTAATCTTAGAGTTGCTTAAGAAAGAAGGGTTGTATGCCAATTTTTCCAAGTGTGAATTTTAGATTCCTAAAGTACAATTCCTCGGTCACGTGATTGATAGCCAGGGTATTTACGTAGACCTTGCCAAGATCGAATCCATTAAAAATTGGGCATATCCTAAGTCACCAACAGAGATTCGTTAATTTTTAGGTCTTGATGGGTATTATCGAAGATTCATCAAAGGATTTTTGAAGATTGCCAAACCAATGACCAAGCTCACTCAGAAGAAGGTCAAGTTCGAGTGGGGTGACAAATAAGAAACATCGTTCTAACTATTGAAGCAAAAGTTTTTGTAGTGCACCAATTATGGCTTTACCTGAAGGAAGCGAAGATTTTATCGTATATTGCGATGCTTCGATCAAAGGTTTAGGTGTTGTGTTTATGCAAAGAGAGAAGGTGATTGCTTATGCATCACGCCAACTGAAAATTTATGAGAAGAACTATACGACTCATGATTTGAAACTTGGAGCGCTAGTGTTTTCTCTGAAACTCTGGAGACACTATTTGTACGGAACCAAGTGTACACTGTTCACGGATCACAAGAGCCTACAACACATTCTTAATCAAAAGGAGCTGAATATGAGGCAACATCGTTGGTTAGAATTGCTTAGTGATTACGATTGCGAGATTTGTTATCACCTAGGGAAAGCAAATGTTGTCGCTGACGCCTTGAGCAGGAAAGAACGAGAGCCACCATTAAGGGTTTGAGCCTTAGTCATGACTATAGGTTTGAATCTCCCCAAACAAATTCTGGATGCTCAAACTAAAGCACGAAAACCAGAGAACATCAAGAACGAAGATGTTGGAGGTATGTTACTTGAAAATTCTAAAGATCCAGAGAAGCTTAGGACGGAAAAGTTAGAACCCCATGCGGATGGAACTCTATGCTTCACTGGCAGGAGTTGGTTACCATGTTATGGTGATTTGAAGATTGTGATCATGCACGAGTCCTACAAGTCAAAATACTCTATTCATC
>BQNB010148894.1:0-16240 GCA_026074375.1 Tanacetum coccineum | reverse complement strand
CATGCTATATGATACTATGTGGGATCTTAAACCTTAAGATAAAATACATCCTCCATATAATCCAAGAACCTTCATGCCAAGGTATACACCCCATGTCCTTTATAAGATACAACTTCACAACCTTATACTCAAAAATCAAATGTCTACTTCCTCAAATGATTCCATACCTACAATCAAAAGGAAAATCATCCAAGAACATCTCTCTAAACTTAAATCAAATTAATCCACACGTCACTCCACCCAAAGTCTTTGAATCAAAACAAGCTCATTTTCACCTCATGACATGTTAATGTTGTGGTAACTCCCAACGTGAAATTGGGTTACTGTTACATGAAATTCATCTCATGTTCGAATACATTCAAGAACACACTCTATAAAACAAAACACCCTCTCTCCATAACAAGTTTGATCATTTAATCCCAATCACCAATCACAATCCTCATCTACACATATGTAGATGTTGTACCAACAAAATCAATCAACTTCAAAGCCTACAAGAAGGTATCCACTTCATTTGCTCATACATCCAACATCATCTTGGATCTTCAAACCCACCCTACATTCCGCACTAAATCCACTCTTATGATACCCCAAACCCTTTGTATTATGACGAAGATAAAAACTTATCCCAAGATTTAGGATTTTTAATTGTTTTTTTTATAATGGCTTTTACGCCAAGTTTTATGTTTTATCCCTTATAATGGATTTAACATTATTTTTATTTGTTGTGTTGATGGATGTTTATTGCATAAAATGTATATGTGTGCATTTGTGATTGTTATACATATATTTGCTTGTCTACTAACTTTGTTTTATAGCAACGCATCCATAGCTTGATTCCTTGGCGCCCCAAGCAAGGGGGAGTATACACCAAGGGGGAGCACTTGCAACTTTGTCATTATTTTTTTCTTCTTTTGCATTCGTCATCAAGTGACTTAGCATTCATCAACGACAAGACTTGCAAGACCCCCTCACCGACACTTTTTGATTCGACAAAAAGGGGGAGAAGATATGTAAACTCATCTACTAAATACTTATTTAGTAACTTTTAAATAAGCATGAGTTTATATTTTGTCATCATCAAAAAGGGGGAGATTGTTAATACAAATATTCGCGTAAAAATGATATTTATATTTAATGATCTTCATGTTTTGATAATAACAAATATAATGTCATACTACGTAAAAGTTTACGTAAACAAGTTATTTAGTCGAAAGTTTACTTGACGACGACAAATCACTTAAGGTATGAATATGACATTATTAAACATAGTTAATGATCAAAGAAAAATATTATCATTTGCATAAACCTTTTCTAATCAAATGATTTAAACAAACACATGATTAATTATAAGCTAGTTATGTTAATCATGTAAGACAAAATAGGATTAACCATAAGTGGAAACAATCTTTCTAAATCTTTCCAAATCTTCCCAAATCTAGAAGATCTTTCCTTATTAGTGATAAGAAATATTTTACTTCTAGAAGAATCTAATAAACTAGATTTATAAGTACAAAACAATATTTTGTTAAGATTTGAGGTTAATCATAAAAAGACAAAAGTTGTCCCAGCTGCACCCTTTGTTTTTTTTTTTCTTAATTTGAAATAGCCATTTTTTTTCCCTTTTTTTTTATTCTTTTTTGTGCCTTTTTTTTTTTTTTGTATTTTTTTTTTTTTTTTTTTTTTTTATTTTTGATATGTTAGCTTTTTTTTTTTATTTTTTGGTCTCTTTTTATATATTATTATTTTTTTTTATTTTTTTTTTTAAGAATCAACTATTAATATACCTATATTTTTTTATTTTTTTTTTATTTAATTTTATTTTTTTTTTTATTTTATTTATTTTAACAAAGACAATCCGACGAAAAAAAACCTAAAAAAAAATAAGGACACATACCTCAATGAGATCCATAGTTTTTTGTTTTGTTTTATTTTTATTTTTTTTATTTTTTATAAATAAAAAATTTAATCGATCACTTTTTATTTTTACCTTATTTCTAGAAATGATCAACGACAAGTTTAAAACAGCCCCGAAAAAACCTTCCAAAATAATCATATATTATAAATATTATATAGCATTTCAATATAAACCACGATAATCTCTATACTCCCAATCGCAACTATATTAACAATATTAATTACTTTTTTTTTATATAAAAATATATATTCTATTATATAAATTTTATTGATTGATAAAAACAGCTGTGCACTCCAATATAATATAAAACTGAGCATTCACAGAGAATATTGATTCTTTCCTATATATATTTTTTGGATTAACAGAAAAAAAAAAACTTTTTCCATAACATAAAATTAAAAAAATCCAAAAAAATAATTACCATTATTAAAAAACTAATATATAATCCAAGTAATAGACCCCCCTCCTCAAAACAAATAAAAAATAAAAAATTAAAAGCCCCCAAGTCACATCTAAGATTCTTTATATTAACGTAAAACCCTAAAAATAAAATAATTTTTTATCTTAATTTTATCAACAACACCCTCCACGTCTTATTTGAGTACATATTGTTTATATAATCTTAATAATTAAAATAATTATTTTTTATAAAAAACAAAAAAAAAAATAATAAATAAAAAAAAAAAATAATTTTTTATTGTAAAAAAAATAAAAAGATATATTAAAAACACTTAAAATATTGCGTCATATCAGCTAATATATCAAACAAAAATAATAAAAAAAAATTGAATTAGTAAATAAAATCAAATAAATTAATTATACCAAATAATAAATAAATTAACTAAAAAAAATAATAAAATAAAAAAAAATATTATAAATATAATTTAATAATTCATTCTTCACAACATCAAGAGTAGAGTTCACCAAAATAATATTAAACATAAAAAATAAAAAAAAAATTTATATTAGAAAAAATAATAAAAAAAAAAAACAACAAAACAAAGAAATATTAATATAAAACAAAAACAAAGTATAAAAAGAACAAATAAAAAATACTATACCCGCCCCCCAAAATACATAATAAAAATCCACCACATAACCTAAAAATAAAAAAAAAAAAACAAAAAAGATTTAAAAAAAAAAAAATAAAAAAAAAAAAAACAGAAAAATAAAAAAAAAACTAGAAAAAAAAAAAAAATAAAATCCCCAAAAATTAAAAAAAACAGAAAAAAAAAAAAAACCTATACCTAAACAAAAAAAAAAAAAAAAAAAAAAGAAAAACATAGAAAAACCCCAAAAAAAAAGTAAACAAAAAAAAAAAATCCATCCATCTCCACCAAAAACAGCACCAAACCCCACGAACCCAAAAACAGCGTTAAACCACCAACTCAACAAACAAAAAGATAAAATAAACAAAAACAGTACAAAAAACCCAGCCACCAAAAATAAAAAAAAAAAAATAAAAAAAAAAAAAAAAACAAAACTCTTTTTTCTTTTTATTTTTTTTCTTTTTTTTTTTTTTTTTTTTTTTTTAAGGATTCAATAATTTCCTTTTTAATATTTTTTTTTTTTCTTTTTTTTTTCTTTATTTTGTTGACTTTTTTTTTTTATCCATATTACTGTCAAATTAATGTCCCGATTTTATTTTTATCTTTTTTATTTTCTTCTTTTTTTTTTTTTTTTTTTTTTTTTTTTTTTTTTTTTTTTTTTTTTTTTTTTTTTTTTTTTTTATTTATTTTTTTTTTTTTATTTTTTTTTTTTTTTTATTTTTTATTTTTTTTTTATATTTTTTTTTTTTTTTTTTTTTTTTTTTTTTTTTTATCTTTTTTTTTTTTTTTTAGAAATCGGCCTTCAATTTTTTATATGGTATATCGTATATAGTATAACTTAATTTCTTTTTATTTTTTTTTTTATAATTTTAATATTGTACAATTTAGATCTTTTTTTTTTTTTTTTTTTATTTTTTTTTTTTTTTTGCTTTTTTTTTTTTTTCTTTTTTTTTCTTTTTTTTTTTTTTTTTTTTTTCTTTTTTCCAAATCATTCCCAAATCTTCCCAAATCGTAAGAAGAATCTTTTCCATATTGGTTATAAGAAATATTTTGTTCTAGAAGAATCCTAATAAAAACAAGTTTTATTAAGTATAAAACTAATATTTTGTTATGAGATTTGTTGTAATCACAAAATTTACAAAGGCTTTGATGAGGTGTCATTTTAAAACACATTTTCTTTCGGGGTCGTATTAAAACCACTAAATCATGTTGTTAATGCCCAAAATAGGTACTAATCGTTACCTTTTCAGGTATTTTCCCATTGGAAGACATTGGAAGAATTACACGTGACTAAGGATTCATTTGAAGAAGAAACGGTACAAGACTACAACCTACACAACATCTATCAAGAAATGTTCCTCTCAAGCAGCTATAGACGGGCGTCACAGAATAACGTATGCGTCAAAACTAAGACCCAAGACGTCGTCCACAGGATCTCACTACGGCGTTAAACACACGACACTACGCCCATTATCTAGAAAAGTCTCATTCATGACGTCGTTACGGATAAAACGCGACACCGTCACAACGATTTTCCTATATATACCAACCCGAATTTAGGGTTTTAAGAGTGTAACTTTAAAAAAGAGAGAGGGTACGAACCCTAGTTCGTTTAGCAGCTGTTAGGGATGATTTTAGAGCCTAAAAACCCTATTGTACTTCCTTCAGTTCAAGTTTTAATCAAGTAAGGTTTACTTAATCATTCAATATGTCTATGTGTTGTTTGATTATCTATTGTTCTTGCTTATTCTATAACATGCTTGGCTAAACCTTCTATTGTGTTTATTTATGATTGTATGAAACCTAGAATGTAGATCTTAGTGCCTTTGCTTCTAGTGATGATATGCATATTGGTCATTGAAAACCAGCATTTGTCCTGTATCGCTATTGATAAGTCTAGGAAAAACATGATGTGTAGAAAGGAACCATCGGTAACATTCTTTATACTACCTATGCCCTAAAATATGGTTTGAGACCACTCTAAAATCCTTCACACATTTTAATATATTTCTTAGGGCCTTGTAAAAGCCTTCAACGACCGTTAAAGGTTTGTTGCACTAACGGAATATTAAATAACGGCGTGTTCGGTAACTCATTTCATGACTTAGGGAAATTCGTTACATATATTTTCAAAAAGTTGTGATAAAGCAACAACATAGAAGAAGGCATCTCTAGGGAGTAAATACATATAAAATATCACAGTCTTTATCTTATTGTTATCACCATACGTAGTTTTTAGTTATAAGTCTAAAAACCAAACCCCCCATCTCAATTATATAATTCTACTTGCTTTCCTTATAAACGTAAAAATACAAAAAAATCTTCTTTCAACCCTTATAATTCTATTAGACCGTAGATCAAGCCTTCCCATCCTATCCCCGAGTGTAAGATAACAAACCTCCCGAGTCCTTGCCTATACTACTGCGACAACATACGATTATTGCTCGCCTAGGGAGTTGTAAAAACTTCGTGTAGAAGTCCTACAGACGATGCACTTAAGTTTTTGGTGCCCCACAAGCCTGGTGTAATTATTAGGTTTTTGAATCAAAGTTTAGCTTAGTTTCTACTCGCTTGAATCCTTTCAACTGAGATTTTATTTCGCGACAATAGCATTCTGTAGTCTATTTTTTCATTGTGCTATCTGTATTGTAACCCAATCTGTCAACCACCAGGGAGAAAAGAACCCTATCCTACTAATAAGAACTGACTCCAACCCTAGCCCACTAGGGCAATAATAATCCCATGATCTCCCCCATAGGAACAACGTGGTACCTCTTCGATCCGACACCATCCAGTTGGTGCAAAACGGATGCTCGTTCCACGGACTTCGGTCCGAGGATCCAAATCAACACCTCAAGGATTTAACTAAACATGTGGATTCATTTGACCTTGACGATGACAATAAGGAAAGAACGCGCCTGTGTTTATTTCAATTTCCCCTTCGCGATCAAGCTAGCAATTGGCTTGAACGCCTTCCAGCAGATGCCATCACCACATGGAAGGATCTTACTACCTGATTCCTTGCTCAATTCTTTCCACCAGGAAGGACCACAAAACTCCGCAATAAATCCTGATGTTTCCAACAACATCATGGTGATATCTTTATCCGAAGCATGTCTTGTTTCAGAGTCTCTACTACTCCGAAAAGTCCCGTCAACATGGCAATGCGATCTCGGCTCCAAGTCCAATATTTTAACGACGCTGTACGTACCGCATCGATCAAACCCTAAAAAGAACCGTGGATTGTGCCATCGAAGCTCGACTAAGGAATTTGAGTGTAGAAAAAGCTTGGGCCACCATTGAGGAGTTGGCTCGATATGATGTTGAAGGATGGAATGACCCCGTCGTCCCAGAAGAAGCGAGTCTTTACTACGAAAACCCCGACCTTGAACAAGTATTAGGAGTCATGAAGTGTAAGGTTGGTACGCTTATGAAGAACGTAATCTCGCTGATGGGAAAAAGCGAAGGCGTATTTAGAATGACAAGCAACGAGATGTTTCAACTACCCCCTGAACCATCACGTCAATAGGAATTCAAGCATATTGTGACTAACTTTATCCTCGATCAGGAAAAGAGGGTCAAGCAACTTGAAGAATACATGGAAGTAATTATGGGCGATTTTATGCAACTCTCTTTAAAGGTCACAAGGAGGTTAAAGGAAAAGATAATAGAAGAGGGGAGCAGGATGAGAAAGATCGAGAAGATAATAAGGTATCCCAAGAACGAGGATCCAAAACCCTCTAACAACCTTAAATTCTCAAAAACCCTCACAAATAGCACTTCTTTCCACGCCTCCAACTTCATCCCACCAAAATCACTATGTGTCAAATACGTCCGCATAATCTTCCCCAGTCCACCTCTTGTAAGGGAAAGTACCTTTGGCTTTAAGCATAGTATAAACAATAACCGAAACATCAAGTCTCGATATGATGTGGAAAATCTGAGCCCACAAAGTACCCCCACATGTCCACCCATCATTTGAGGTATACACACCGCCTGTGACTTACCCGGATGAAGTAGAAGAGATTATATGAATCCCGATGGAGGTAGAACCTTTGGAAGAAACATAACTAAAGGATTTAGGCTTGAATACTTATAATCATAACATTCCTCTTAGTTCTAGGGAAATTCCTACTTTTGATGGACCAGAGCCTCAACCTTTACTCAATTAGTCCATCCTTAGATGTAAGTCTAGGAGACGTAATAAGCCCCGAACCACCCATCAAACCACATAGTCCGGATAGTTCTAGGATGAAGGTAGTAGATTATTTAACAACTCAAACACCGCCTTCACCTCACATAGCAAATTCCCATCCTAAGGGTGTGTATAGTTATCATAACCCAAGTATAGATGACCCTAAGAGACATTATGGATAAACAGGTTTATTAGAAAAAAGTGTATCCCTAGGTGTTGATATTTCAAATTGGAAGATATTTGATGATGATTGGGGATTAGAATCTAAGGAAGTTTCTCCTTTAGGAGAAGAGCTTAGTTTATTCGATAGACCAAATGAAATAGAGAGATGTAGAATTCTAGAAACACACCGTTTAGAGCCTATTCTTCAACAACAAATTTCTGAATGTATGGCTCCTTCTCATCATGATGGTATGTACCGTTACTATCACCCGCACTTGAACTCAAGTGTAGGGGAACCCTCCTATTTATCTGTTAAATAAGGGTAGAGTCAGGCTCGTGACTCAAACAAAAACAAGCGCTTCTTAGGAGGCAACCCAATTTACTTTTCCCACATATTAGGAGTGTCATGTGTGTTTTAATTATTTTCATTTTGTTTTATTATGTTTGAGCTATCTTGTAATCATGCTTTGTTTGTCTTTAACCTTATCTTAATTTCAATCAAAGGTATTTTGCAAATAATAAGTGTAGGGAAATTTATTCGGCTTTTGAGCCAAGTTCAAGCATCTTAAATAAATTATTTAGATTAATTTGCGTCAGTTTCGAGTCATGTGATTGAATTGTTAAATCTCCGGTTTTATGCAGCTATTTGTACAGGAATTAACTTATGTAATCAAGTGCAGAAAAATTTTCATCAAAAGCAAAAAATTCATTTTCACAAAACATGGAGATGGCGTCACGATTTACACGCGACGCCGTTGCCACGACACCTGTGACGGGGTCACGTAAACCCTGACGGCGTCATACGCCTAGGTCCAGAAAACATAAAGTTTTTAATTATTTTTGAAAATAAAACTTGCATAACATTTAAAATATGTATCCTTCTATTATAAACCTGCAAAACCTAATGAGTTTAACAATTCTCTCATCCTATCTTTACTGCTTTATATTGAGTCAAACCTTAAATTCATATTGTATATTTGTTTATCGCACATTTTATGCCTGGTGTAGTTGTCTTTGTCTTTGATTACAGGTTATATTTGATGATAGAGAAGCTTAAAAGTTCTTAGGCACTTTCATTAGACAGATTCTTGAGATGATTAACCAGTTATTTCTACATGTTACTTCTCCCATTATTGAGAAAACCAGGAGAGTACTAGTTTCTTTTCCTTGTTTTCATTTCCCTTTATTTATTTTTATGGGTACTTCTATAGAACATTGGGGACAATGTTCAACTTAAGTGTAGGGGGAAAATAAGCCTTAGAAACTATTCTTTCATTTGCCATTTTCTTTGTGCTTAAAATGATGGGTAATATATCGAAACATATCATGAAAAGATATGATTTTTACCCAAATTTAAAATTTTTTTTATGACACATGCCGGGAAAAACCAAGTAATTAATAGCGACTCATGGTTAGAAATATAATATAACTATCACAAAAAAACCCTCAAAAATTCCACCCCAAAATGTGAGGTTCGCCCTAGATATTATACCTTTAGCTGTTCTTCTAGTTAAGGAGTACTGAGCAATCATGGTGTGCTATTCCGTTGTTACGGATGTGTATGGCTTGGTTTTGTGTCGCCTTTTTCCTTGGGAACAGTGGTATCCGTTTAGTTTAGGATTAATGAGAGATGTACCAATAGCATAATAAATTCCAGAACTGTTTTTTTGTGATGCATCCTAAGACGCATAGTAAAGTATTTGGATTTAGCGTTGATAAGAGGCCATTAGGATTAACCCCATTTTTAAACCCTATAAAGTGTTATAATGGTCACACTGATCATATAACTATCCCACACCCTTGCCATGAACTCATTTTTAGTGCAGGATACCCTTAGTACAACCCTCTGAGCCTATCCTTTTCATGTTTCTTCTATTTATATATTATGAAATGACCGAAAGGGGGTTTCTAGAAATTCCTAAATAGACTATTTCGGAAGTATGTAGTAGTTGAACTTTGTCACCCTTAAACCAATCGTTACACCCTAAAAAGGCTTAGCCTACCTTGTATGTACTCATTTTTAGTACATTATTATGATAACCCAAGTTAATTAATTGAGTACACGATTGCGAAGTCCTTATCCTTGTAAATACTGTTTTGGGACGATTGGGATTCATGGTAGTATTTATTTTATGGAAGAATGGAGAAGAAAAGTTAAGTCAATACCCCTATATGTTTGTCAAATGATCTCCATGTTATTTTGATCCACCTCAATACGGGTTATTAGTTACATTGTAAATATCGAGCATGTAAAAGCTTATGTATGGGTTACGTATATAAACCCCATGTGGTGTATTATGTTTATTAAAAAAATGAGAAAAAAAAAGAAAAGAGCTTTGAGGAAGAGTATTGTAGAGTTTGTAGATCTTCATCTTAGTCTTTGCTTAGCAAACCAAACCAAAGTGTAATCGTGTAATAAATAGCTAAACCCTTCCACTCCAAATTCATACCAAAGCCACCAAATGTATCCCATCTTATTTCCCGTTTCCCTTATATGTTATATTACACACCTACACCCCATAACCCTTTAACAAGACCTCTTAGATAGTAATGATTTAATGCTTGCACTGAGTAGTCGGAGTGATCCTTTACCAAATCCTAGTGGTAAACTTATATGCTCTACACCGGTAATGATGTTTGAATTTCTATTTCCACCCCATATGTTATAATTTAATTATACAACCGATTGAAATGAGAAGTAATCCACCCAAACACTTCTGTTATGTGCTAGTATATACTTTCAAAGCATTTTAATTACGAGGTCTAGAAGGTTGTGTTGTAAAATACTTTTAAAGAGTTGGTAAAATGACCCCTCATATTGTTATTGTCTAGGTAGAAAAGCCCATTTGCTTGAGGATAAGCAAATCCCAATTGTAGTGGTATTTGATGAGGTGTCATTTTATACACTTTTTCAGGGTCGTTTGAACCCCTTAAATCGTGCATTTTATGCCAAAATAGGTACTCAATAATTGATTCCCTTTTCAGGAAATTTCTCCATATTTAGAAATACATTTGGATGAATTACAACACTTGACTTTGGCTCATAATTGGAGAAGAAACTGTACAAGACTACGGACCAACACCAACATCTATCAAGATAATGTTCTTACAGCTGGAGAACGACCGTCATCGATATAACTTTACGCCGTCACAACGAAACCAAGACGGCATCACAGGATATCACGACGCAATCAGAGCACTAACGACGCCAACCCATTATCTAGAATCAATTCTCTTTCATGATTGGCGTCCCACGGATAAAATGCACTAAATCTGCTCCGTCACAACGATTTTCCTATATATACAAACCCGAATTTAGGGTTTTGAGTGTGTAAATTTAGAATAAAAAGAGGGTACGAACCGCTTTTCGTTTAGAGCAGCTGTTAGGGACTATTTTAGAGCCTAAAACCCCTATGTACTCCCTTCAATTCATGTTTTAATGCAAGTAAGGTTTACTTAATCATTATCAATATGTCTATTGGTTGTTTTGAATATCAAGTTATTCTTTCTTAGTCAATAACATGCTGGCTAAACTCTTATTGTGTTTATTTTATGAGATGTATGAAAACCTAGAATATAGATCTTAGTGGTGTTTGCTGTCCTTTGATGGATATGCATTTTTAGGTCTAAGAAAACCAGCTTTTGTCTGCATCGCTGTTGATATGTCTAAGAAAACATGATTGTGTAGAAAGGATACCATCGGGTAACAGTCTTCATACTACCTTGCCCCCTAATATGGTTGATCCACTCTTAATATATTTCACATGCATTTAATATACTCTTAGGGCCTTGTAATAGTCTTCATACTACCTTACAGGTGTGTTGCTCTAATGGAATATTAAATAGACGGCGGGTTTGTGTAATTCGTTCATGACTTAGGAAATAGTTACATAGATCATCACAAGTATGACAAAGCAATAATACTAGGAGAAGCAATCTAGGGAGTAATACATTATTAAATAAACACAGTCTTTTATCTTATTGTTATCACCATTAGCGTAGTTGTTATTTAGTTTATTAGCTAAAACCAAACCCCCTCTCAATTATAAAATTTTACTTGCTTTCCTATAAACATAAAAATACAAAAATAATCTTCTTTTAACCCTTAGAATTCTGTGAGACCTAGATCAAGCCTTCCTAACCTATTCCCCGAGTGAACGATAACAACCCCCAAGTCTTGCCTATACTCTCTACTCTCTCTCACCTCTCCTCCTCCTCCTCCTCTAACCTATCTCTCTCTCTACTATCTCATCATAACGATTAGTTTCCATGCCTAAGGAGTTGTAAAATTTCGTGAAGTCCTACGACGACCGCACATCAGCTGTGCCAACTCCTCCTACGGATCCACCATAACAAGGGACGGATCTAGCTTTTGGTGGATCCGTGGGTCGCACCGACCAGCTGTTTGGGACAACATTTGAATTTCAAAGTGTTGCCTATAAATAGCACCCTTGAGTCTTTAATTTAAACAACTCTTGACAAATAAAATTACACACATCTTTTATCTTTTGTATATTCTTTGATCATTATACTTGTTACATAATCCATTACAAGTGATCAACTCATTCCACTCTTTAGTGAAGAACACTTATAAAGACGTCAAGCTTCAAGTGTTAATAGTTTAGTTGTGTCATCACGTTTGTGATAATCATTCATCTTGTATATCTTGTGTTATGTGTTGTGTGTTGTGTGTTGTCCGTATCATATGTGTATGATAGGTTAGTATTTAGGCCATAAAATATATAGTGTGTTAGATTGGTTCTATCTCAAAGTAGAACTCGGTATTTAGCTTAGTATCAGAAAAAGTGTAACCAACGTGTACGGTTTTCTCAGCCTAAAGGGAGTTTGTTGACATAGTGAAGTAAACTCTCAAGTTGGGTACTTGGGGAGTGGAGTAGGGCGAAGAGGAGCTTCATATCCGAACCACTATAAATCATTGTGTCATCGTATTAAATCTTTCTTATCTTTACTTGTTCGTAAACTTCGTAGATTAACTTATTTTAACCTTATTGCATCGCTATCATATATACTTGTGTATATCTCTTTTGAGATTCACATCAGGTTGACAAACTAGAGTTTTTATATTTTTTAAAATGGTAAAAACTATTCAACCCCCGCTGTCTAGTAATCCAACCTAATTGTATCAAAGCCCAAGGTCACACCAAGATCTATAAGTGAATATTATACATTACACCTTAAATCGCTCTATGAATTCGATAAATATCTAGAAGTTAATCTATGCAAAGGCCGCACATCTTTTGAAAGTGATCATTTTATAATTAGTTGGAAAAATAATTTGAAACATATGTGAAAGTAAAAGATTTAGATCTTAGTCGATCTTATCTTGAATGATGATTATACAAATCGGTTTTGCCAAAAATGAAGTTACCCAAGTTTTAGAGGTTGTTCCCTTTGAAGAACAATCTGACGATCTTAAAAAGAAACTTGTTAAAAATAATGAAGCTAAAATGGTTCTTTATAATGCTTTACCTTAAAAAGAATACGGAAGAATTTTTATGTGTAAAACGGCTAAATATATTTGGCAATCGTTATTAATCACACATCAAGGTAATAGCCAAGTAAAGGATAATAAAATTGATCTTCTTGTTCAACAATATGAACAATTTACTATCCTTGAAGAAGAATCTATTGATAGCGGTTTTGCTAGATTTAACACTATTATTACTAGTCTTAAAGCTCTTGATGAAGGTTTCTCTAGCAAAAACTATGTTAGGAAGTTTCTTAGGGCTCTACATCCTAAATGGAGAGCAAAGGTCATGGCGATTGAAGAATCAAAAGATTTGTCATCAATAGCTCTAGAAATCTAAAATTACATGAAGTTGTCATGGAAAAAGATTCTGAAATCTATAGAGGCAAAAAGGAAAGAGTTAAGTCCATTTCCTTGAAAGCTAAGAAAGAGTCTAGTGATGATGAAACTTTGACATCCGGAAGTGATGACGAAGAATATGCTATGGCCGTAAGGAACTTTAAAAGGTACTTTAGAAGAAAGTGTAAATTTTTTAGGCAACCAAGAGAAGAAAAGAAGTCATTCCAAAAAAGGGATGAGAAGAAAGGAAAGAGTGAACGAAAATGCTTTAGATGCGGTGATCCAAATCATCTCATTGGTGATTGTCCAAAACCACCTCGCAACAAAGATCAAAAGGCCTTTATTGAAGGTTCTTGAAGCGATAGCGAAAATGACGTCGAAGACAAAACTAACATTGAAACTTGTCACATGGCTCAATCATCAAATGAGGTAACTCTTGACTCTTCTTATTATAGTGATAACGCGCCTTCTCTTGATAATGATACTATGCAAATAGAATACGATAGCTTATGTGAAACTAGCTTAAAAATCATTAACAAGAATAAAATTTAAAAAACTAAAAGAGATCTTTTAGAAAAAGAAATTTTAGAATTGAACGATTGAGAGAAGTAAAGAAATTGATATTACGTGTAAGTTATGTCAAGAACTTAAATTGGAAAACGCTAGACTTAAGGAAACTCAAGTTAAGTTTGTAAAATTTGATAAAAACGCAAATTCACTAAGAGAAATGTTAAATAATCAAAAGTCGTCCTGTTGTAAAATAGATCTAAGATTTGATTGTAGTAAAGCATCAACAAGTAAAACCAAACCCATGAGTTTTGTTGGGTCGTCCGCTAAAAATGCAACTGACGGATAGACCATAAAGGTGCACGGATCCACCATACCTGGATCCGTGAATCGCATAGTTGCTAAAAAAGTGACAGAACATGTTTTTAGTCCACCTATGTCTTCGAGATCGGATTTTGTCATTACTAGGAAGAAACTGATACATAATAGAATTGAAGAGTCAAAGAAACCGTCTTTAAAACCATCACTTAAAAGCGGTTTAGGTTATGTCAAAACCGAGTCTAGGTCGAAAATACCTCCACCTAGAAGAAAGATCTCTTCTCAACCAAGATACAACATACCTCAACCTAGAAGAAACTCTAGAGAACCAATTCACCAAAATATCTATCCTATCGATTGAACAACCATCAAAGTCAAGGCTTTGTACATATGAGATATCGTATCCCATTTCAATACCTCAATCAATTGCAACAAATGCAAGGGATGTACAACACTAACATTTTTGGACCCATGAGATACTGGGGACCAAACACTTGAATTTGTTTTTGTTGAAATAGGTATGCTTAAGAACATGCTTAGAACCAGATGAATAGATCAAAGATAGTGGTATAAGGGGGTGGGGGTTGGGTGGGGGTGAGGTTGGTGACTCCAAACATATGACGGGTAACAAAAGTCTATTCTCTACCCTTTTTATGGATAATATTTTTATTTTTTAGATTTTTTTTATATTATATATTTTTTATATTATATATACTAATAAAAGAAAATTCTTTTTGTATTTTTTTTATAAGAAAATAAGCAAAATAACTTCACACGGAAGGATCTTAAAACAAAAAATTTCAAACGGCTTCAACAATCGTAAGCAATCCTCCCCGGCAGCAGCGCTAAAAACTGATCAATTCTGACTATACCTTTTAAAATATATAAATATAAGTAAATATATAAATATATAATAATGATGACAATAATAAAAAAATTCACAATTATAGTAATCCGGGAGTATGATTCCCGGGTCGTTTCCCCAACGAGGAATGCAATTGAAAGCCGAGAGTCGTTTTGAGAATTGATGCTTGAATGGAACAAGATTTTGATTGGTTTTCTATAACTACGGGAAATTAAATGCAATTTACACTAAAAACAATTAAGGCAATACTAATTTATACTAAGAATGCAAACGGAAAATCCTAAAAACGAGCTAAATTAACAACTATATCAAAATTTAACCCTACACAAGAAATTTTTGCATGTAAACCTTAAAAATGACAAAAGAAAATTTTCTAAAAAGGATTTATATTTTTTGGCTTTTTTATATTTTTTATTGAATTAAAAACTAATTTAATCTATTTAAAATTCTAAAAAATAGCAAATTAAATCCTAGAAATTCCAAAAAATGATTTTCTACTTTAAAAAAGTCTAAAAAGTGATAAAAACTCAGAAAACTATTTTTAACTATTTTTTATAATAAAATTCTATTTAATTAAACTAATTTAAAAAGCCAAAAATGGAAATTAAAATCTAAAAGTGGCAAAAATAATTTTAAAACTTGTAAACCTAAAAATATTTATTCTAAAACTAAAAACTATTTTTTTGTATTTTTTAAAATTAATTTTCTATTTTTAAATGATTTTCTAAAAATTTAAGTTTCGAAAATTTAAGAAAAATACTAAATAAAGATGAGAAATTCTGAAAAATTCACTAAAAGTCCTAAATGTTATAAGGAATGTAATAAAAATAGGCTGGCTAACCCAGCTTATCAAATAAGCTTACAAAAAGCAGAAATAAGCTACGAAGTGGCTTAATGAATATGGGCTCAAAAAGATGATAAATGAATTGATTTTGCAAGGTATAACGAAAAAATCCCAAGGGTGCTAGTGGTAGTGAGTGTAGTGTTAAAATGCTTGGTTGATGGTGGTTGAGGTCCCGGGTTCGAGCTTAGGCTCACTCGGGGCTTCCCACTATCCCAAGCATTTTTATTTTTGCAAACTTTCTTAACAACTTTTTAAATAAGCTCAAAATAAGAAACTTTTGCAAAGGCACTTTTCATATAAGCCCAAAATAAGCACACAAATAAGCAATAAAAGACAAAAATGCTTTTTACTCTTAAGTCTAAATAACACTAACTGTTTTGGCTTTTTTTTACACTATTAAGCTAAAAGAAGGGCTAATAAGTTGAAATTAACTAAAAAGCTATACCTAATAAGCATAAACAAACAAAAATAAGCAAAGAATTTAAGCTATAATAAGCTAAGAAAGACATAATCACTTAAAGGCTTTAACACTTAGAATTTTTATAAGCTACAATG
>BQNB010148893.1:0-16240 GCA_026074375.1 Tanacetum coccineum | reverse complement strand
TTGAAACCGTGATTACTAAAAAACAATTAATAATAAGTTGGAAAGAAGCAATATCAACAAGCATAAACATTTTACCTCATCCAGATACTTATAAGTGTTTGTTTGCTTTTTATAAACGCAAGTAAGCAAAGAAGCTTAATTTATAAGTAGTTAACATATATATTTATTCTAAGAAAAGGTAAAATACCATATATTATGAGCCAATTTACGAAACCATTATGCAAAAAAAGAAAGATCAAACAGCAAGACTATGCATTCATCATTAAAGAATCAAGGTTATCAACTATCATACACCTAGAAAATCATAGACATAAAACTCGGTACAACAACATTTAAGAGAGTAAACTTACGATCCCTGTTCTGAGACGTTGTTATCGAAATTTGGATGCAAATGATTACAAGTAAATGCCAAATTCTTGCACTCATCTTTCAGAGTAAATGCTAGAAACATGAAACTCACATATCAAGTAATGCAGGTTTTAAAAATGACGGCTAGTTCAAACCATTGTCTTTAACTAGAATAAGTAGAATAGTATATTCTAGGAAGACTTGCGAAGTCAACTGTGTTTGGAGTAGGAAGCAGATAAAGCCAATTATGACTAGACATATGTATTATATATATATATTTTTTTTTTGTCTTTGGAATGTGTTTGGATATGATTTTGGAGGTTTAAAATCATTCAATAATAAGTTAAAGAGTTTTTTACAAACTTTGTCTCTCTAGTTCCATCTTTCTTCCCTTTCTTAACTTTCTTTCACTGTTTGTCCCACCTCTTTACAAATCTTTCATATTTCGTCCCTCTTGCAAACGGCCGTTATGCATTCCCATTAAATCACCCTAATGTGCTAAAAACGTGAGGCTGATTTAGTCTTTTCACATCCCATTGACCGTAATAAATGTGCAAAGCTTATATGTGGTCCTTATATTCTTGAGACACAATTAAGCTCGCAAAATTTACTCCAATAATTAACCTTGATTTAACCAACATATCACATGCAATCTTGTTTTGATCTTGAGACGATGGTGCAAGTAATGCAGCAATGGTATATGCTTGAAGATGGTGAACATTTTGATTCTCAAGTTGTATACGGTATGTGTTTATAATTCTGGCGCCATTTTCTAGTCAAACATAAAAGTGTCATGTCAAATATTATAGATTTACTGACCCATGCCGTTTTTTTCATGTAGAAAGTTACGAGAACCTGTTTTCTATGAAGGTTCATCATGGTGGATCTTTTAGTCCCAGACCCGGAAGGGAATGCGTTTTAGGTAATATCTCCTTCATTGATTTGGTGGATATAGACGAGTTCTCAATGCATGTGCTTGTTGACATGGTCAAAAAGTTAGGTTATAGTGGGACAGATGTGATGTATTACCATTTCAAAAGACGAAGAACTAACTTAGATCATGGCCTTCTACAGCTTGGTAGTTATGATGATGTTATAAAGCTGTTAAAATATGTCCCTAATCATAAGGTTAATAATGTGTACATATAAAGGCTTATTTTAATGGACTAAATCTGTAGTGAAAATAGAAGAGCTTGATGCCAACACACCTCTTACAGATACCACTAGTTAGAGTAAGCCTTTGTCTATTTGTGATGTTGGACCTAGTGAAAGGCCCTTTGATCTTAGAGTTGGTGTTATTTATTTAGACATCCCACCTTTACTAGAATCTGGAGTTAGATTAGTATTGTTAGATGAAAAAGATAACCATGTCAATAAAGATAAAACAATAGTAGATGAACATGTTTTAACTAGGGAACCTTTGGCAGAGATACCACTTTTTGCAATGAAGACATAGATGATTTTAATCCTTTTTGATGATCTTTTAGAAGACATGATCCAGTACAACCAATAATAGACTTAAATGATGTACCTATGGATGTAATTGATTTAGATTCTTTTGGTAGTGATCTTAATGATGGGGTGGAAATTGAAAAGAAAAACATGCAAAGAAATTTGACGAGTAGGAGCAAGTCAGGTGAAACAAGATTATATCAATATGACTTTAAGTTGTAACGGGGGACTAAACGTGAAATTTTAAACTACCTTAAGGACTAAACGTGTAATTTACTTTAAACTATTATACACCTATGATGATCAAATTATTATACTTTTGAGTTTTGACACTCACAAGGTAGTTATCATCAACCAATTTAATTTCCAACTTTAACTACCTTGAAGCTATCAAATACTTTAAACATAATTTGTAAAAATATATCTTAAAAATCTGTTACAATCCTATCCATATGATTAAATCTGATTCATAACAAGGACAGATTGCAAGATGTACCTAACTACTCACCACCTACCATCTTTAAGAACTATCTGCCAATACATATCACAAATTCATTAATAATATAGTACTCATTACATCAACCAACTCATATGTCCACAAAAATGAACCAGTATGTATCACTGGAGCTCATGGCTAGTTCCGACCCTCCTAGACCACGGCTACACAATGATCCACGCCACGATTTATCCAGGCTCGTCCACTAGCCACCTTGACGCTCTCCCTGGGGCCTCACGAGCCACTTTAGTATTCCATGAGGCTGATTTACTTGATGCACAAGCTATCTCCAAGGCTATAGAAGGATGTTCGGCTGTGTTTCATGTTGTGTCCCCGTGTAGTTTAAAGGATCCATTGGATCCTCAGAAAGAGTTGTTTGATCCTGCGGTTAAGGGTACGCTGAATGTGTTGGAAGCGGCTAAGAGGTTTGGTGTGAGGCGTGTTGTTTTGAGTTCGTCTATATCGGCTATGGTTCCGAACACGAGCTGGGATGATGGCAAGGTGTTGGATGAGTCTTCTTGGACTGATATTGATTACTGCAAGTCTCGCCAGGTTAATTTTCTATCCTCATTTACTATAAGTGGTATCTAGGTGAATGTAAAATGTTTTCAACCAAGTGTTGTGACGTGTGGGTTACTGTCCCACATTTGTCATATACTTACTGTAATAGTTTGCCTTTCAGAAAAAAACAAATCCAAGTTCTTTACCTAGTAACCATAGTTACACGTACACTCACCAAAGCAAAAACAAGAATGTCATTTGTAAACACCCTTTTCTACGCTTTTAAAAAGCGTGTAAATATTTTTCATTTTTTCGCATTTGGAAGTTTGTAAACGTTTGTTACATATGAAAGTGTGACAAGATATTAAAATCATGACATTTTAATTGACATATTTGTTGCAGTGACTTGTTTATGTTGTGACCCCTAAGGCAAAACCTAGTTACGAATTGATCTATAACTATTATTATTGTAACGGCTTATAGTATATACAGCAAAAGTTGATCACCATTGACGGAATTAGCAACATATCTGTCGTACCAACCATCATGCGACGGCCAATAACCCAAGTGGCACATACCGACACTACAGCGATGAATTAGTAACTAGGAAAACACCGTTGCTGTTCGTTGTCTTTTTAAAATATCTAGACGTAAAACGACAGATTCTTGAGTCGTAAATTTCCGATGCATTGTAATTTAGTCTTTATCTTGTTTTTATTCCAAAATATATGTTGGGAGTTTGTCGGTAATATAACCGCAACTAATTGCGGGATTTGTTGTTGCTGTTGTTGTTGTTGTTGTTCTTGTAATTGCGATATCATTTGATATTGTGACGGGCAAAAATTTGTCACTGATCAGTTAAATTATACTACCTCCGTCCCACATTAAGTGTCCACTTGACTTTTTCAAAGTCTTTTTTCTTCAACTTTGACCTTAATGATTTCTTCTTACGTTATATGATACTTGATGCAAGATATATGAATGGATAGAGTTTTGAATATATTTTTCGTTGGTAGAATTTTCGTTCAATATTATATAACACAAACAAAAATATTTATGGTCAAAGTTGATAAAAAAAGACTTAAAAGATTCCATTATGGACACTTAATATGGGACAGAGGGAGTATAATTTATATAGATCAGCGATAGTTTAGTGTTTGTTTTTGCTTCTTTCCAAAAGACATCCTTTGGTAGTTTATTTCTGTAATAATAAAATTACGACAACATTTTGGCTTAAGTCACGTGAATCATAAATTGTTAATCTCACACATGCACTCAAAAATAACTGTACATGGTTTTTATCACAGAAATGGTACCCAGTGTGGAAGACACTAGCTGAGAAATCGGCTTGGGAATTCGCCAAGAAGAATGGACTAGACGTGGTAACAATTATCCCGTCTACATGTCTAGGCCGCCTTTTGCAGCCAACATTGAACGCTAGCTGTGCAGTCTTACAACAACTACTGCAAGGATCAAGAAACACACAAGAATACCACTGGTTGGGAGCGGTACACGTGAAGGATGTTGCAAAAGCACAAGTGCTTCTTTTCTAAACACCTAGTGCTTCAGGTAGATACTTGTGCACGAACGGTATATATCAGTTTGGTGAATTTGCTCAGAGAGTCCCGAGTCTGTTTCCTGAGTTTGATGTTCACAGGTAAAAAGAGTGTTTGAGTATATGGGTATTGGTTTTTTTAAGGAATAGATCGTATATTGATTGGTTCTTTTGAGTACAGATTTGAGGAAGAGACACAGCCAGGAATGGTGAGGCAAAGATATTCTCCTGGTACAAATCTATGTTGATGATATAATCTTTGCGTCTACTACACCTGAATTATGTGACCAATTTTCAAAAATAATATGTTCAAAGTTTAAGATGTCGATGATGGGAAAAATATCATTTTTTTCTAGGACTACAGATTTCACAAAGTCTCAGAGGCATTTTTTTAAACCATTCTAAATATGCTCTAGAATCTTTGAAGAAATATGGTATGGAATCTAGTGACCCCGTGGATATTCCCATGGTGGAGAAATCCAAACTGGATGAAGATACACAAGGGAAAGCCGTAGATCCTACACATTATCGTGGAATGATTGGCACCCTTATGTATCTTACAGCCAGTAGACCAAACTTAACATTTGTTGTATCATAGCACCTCCATGCTGTAAAAAGGATCTTTAAATACCTACGAGGAATCGTAAATCAGGGACTCTGGTATCCAAAGGATTCTTCTATTGCTCTAACAGCTTATGCAGACGCTGATCACGCGGGTTGCCAAGATACTAGACGAAGTACTTCTGGATGTATGCAATTATTGGGAGACAGACTTGTTAGCTGGTCATCAAAAAGGCAGAAAAGCGCTGCGATATCCAGTACAGAAGCTGAATATATTGCCATGTTTGGCTGTTGTGCTCAAATTCGTTTGATGAGATCACAACTTACCGACTATGGCCTTGGATTCAATAATTCCAATGTACTGTGATAACAAAAGCGCTATTGCCTTATGCTGCAATAATGTTCAACATTCTCGCTCACAGCATATTGACATCAGATTCCACTTCATCAAAGAGTAAGTGGAGAATGGAGTAGTAGAGCTTTACTTTGTCAACACGGAGTATCAGCTAGCGGACATCTTCACTAAAACCCTATGCAGAGAAAGAATTGAATTTCTTATCAACAAGCTAGGAATGCGAAGTTTTACGCCTGAGACACTGAAACAGTTGGCAGATGAAGCTGAAGAATAGTGGTGGTACCTATTCAGTACTCCTGTACTAATAGGTCATATAATTAAAAACCATAAACCCAAAAATAATTTTTTCATTTTTAGAAATTTTTATAAAAACAAAAATACAAAAACAATAATAATATATAAAACCAAATTAAAAAATTAAAAAATGAGAAAAATATAAAAAGAGGTAATAATGGCATGTCTTCTGAAAATCGATAACATTTACGGTCTTAGAAATGTCATTCAATAATGATACGAGGCTGTAAATGAAGTTCGAGCAGAAGTTCCAAATGTTTTCAAAACATGCAAAAAATGGCTTGCTATTATTTTAGATAGCAACCCGGTCATCATCTTAAAGGCAAGTTTACTTTATGACCATGCAAAGGCTTGTGATTACTTTGCATCACAACCCGTGCTTCCTATATTTCCATAAGTGTACGCGTCAGTGCACTTATGTGTGAAAATAAAAGAAATCTTATTTTGGTGTTTGTTTTTCAAAGATATACCATTGCTACATCAGAAAATGCTTTTTCAAAGACATTCGACTTTCTCAAGCAAGCACTCATCCTGAACTATAAACTATTACACTTACCTAACTTACTGTATCAATAATTAGTGTTCACGATTGTTATACAGATGGTGCAAAATTAAATGTCCACTTGACATTTCAAACAATGAGAATAATGGGTTAGTAGAAAGAAATGATATAGATTAGGTGAAAAGTGGTAGTTAATCAGTTGAAAGATTTAAAAGCTGACACATTATTATGTGACAGGTAAGTACTAATGAAAGTGAGACTTTGTCTTTGTCATTTATTAACTCTATTAATGTAATTCCTAATATTTATTTTGCAGTTATATGTATTTTAAAAATAATGTAACCAAACCTATAGACTTAAGATTAACTTTAAGGTTCCTTACAAATATAATTGATACAAGCGTAAAACTAATAACGAAAATAATAAAAGAAAATTAGTATATAAGACTTGTCAAAAAGTAAATAAAGTAAGTCTAATTGTAAATCTTTTTAGCAGATCTAATTAGCCTTGTTAACTTAGTTAGATATCAAATTGAAGAATACTAGGTTTTTGAGTCAACTGGTCAAAATGAGGACGACAACGAATAGAATTCATGACAGAAACTGTGCGGTGATATAATACATTTTACTAATATTGTCACTCGTGTGCAAAAAAAGTCTAGGTGCTCTGTACAAGTTTTTTATAACTAGCTATAATTATCTCAAATGTGACGTAGTGTCAATCGTCAATTTTTAATTTAAAAAATAACATAAAAAACAAAAAAAAAAACGAAAATGAACGAAAAATTTCATACTATATAAAGAAAATAACACTTATTTCTTAAAATGAACTATGGATATTTACTTTTATACTTTAAAAAAACATAAAGACTACACGTGTTAAGCGATAATTAAGGTATAAAAGGCGCTATAACCATATAAGTTTCAATATTAAAGTTACGTGCGTACTTAGAATTGATTGAGAGAAACCAAATTAGGATTTAACGAGATAAACGGGCTTAGGATTTTTAAACAAGATGTAATGATGACTAAACTTACCAGTCCACATTAACGCCACATCACCATACATTCTTATCATCAAACCAACTACTAAACCTTTGTGGTGGTTGTCATCAAACCCATGACACAAACATACACCAACTAAATAATATCATGCCCCAACAGTACACTCACACACACAAATAACCCCAAAATATGAATTCCGATCAAGAAAGTAACCAAACCAGTATCTAAAATTGTTAGGATAAAACCACATGAACTATGAAACACGTAATAGTTTTAAACGCTTGAATTAGTTAAGCACTGTAACCACTTTAGATGGGGGTGTAATGGCTTAAGGAGCAAAAGCACAACCCATGCTTTTATTTAGTTTATGCTTGATATCGTTTAATAGTCCTCCATATCATGTACCATGTAGTAATAAAATTGGTAAAATAATTAGTGTCAAATAATTTTATTAAGTTAACAAATACATAAAAAAAGTAAAAAAAATCAAAAATTGGGTGCCAGCTGGCATGAAAGTGTATAGACGTAATCAGGAGTCACCCATGACCTTTTCACTGTCTAAATAATACTCTTAACCAAATAGTAAACCATAGCAACCATCACAGATTTACAAAAAAACTGGATGGTTTTGTTAACTAATGTTGGTATCTCTTTTATGAGTTCCTATCATATCTCATATCTAAAAAAGTTTGTTTCAGATTAACAACAGGAATATTTCAATGCATAATTCCGTTACATCTCTTTTCGTTTAAGTCTGGGCATGTATCTTTGTTGTGATTCGTCACTATTGTGACGGACGCATAAGGTGTTGCCTTTCGACGTTGCATGTATACCTATCCATTTAGTCTCTAAATGTAAGGTGGGTTGCAAGGACATCGTAACCTATTTTTCCTCCTAATTTAACCTTTGTTGCAGGGACATTTTATCCGAGAAACTTTTAATTAGTTTTGAAATAATTTTTGTTATTTACGGTTAAGGTAGTAGAAAGATTATATTTATTATTATTTGTTTTTAAGAACTGAATGGAGGTAAAGGAGAGGTGTAAGAAGCTAGAAGGCTGACAAGTGCATGGAGGCTAAAGGCTTCAAATAAAGAGATGACCAAATTTGTTTACTATATAAAGGTGATAAGATGAGACCTAATTCATAAGCTTTAAAATCCATATCTTTAAACTCTAAAATTAACTCAATTATTCAACCACTAATTTTTAGACTAATGAGGTTTGTAACTCGCGCTCTGCTAAGAAGCGCAGGGATGTAACGATTGAACAACCTTTGCGGAAAATAGTTGTTTAAAAAAATACATAACTATCAGTTGTCGGGTATTGTAACTCGGCTATGAAGATTTGATCAACTATGATAGTACAGTGTGTTAGCCCGCTTGATTGCGGAGCGTGAGTGGAGCGCGAGGTGACAACCAAAAGAGTTTAGGCTTATCTTATAAACCATAACTTTTACCATCAATCCTCATTTTCATTAGCAGCCATACCTGAATTCAAGTGACCTAACGAACCACATTCAACCATATCACTCAAACTTGCTCGATGTCTACTAATGTTGGTAACTTATGTTTGCAGGCAAGGCATTTCTTAGACTGAATAAACATAATTGCATATATTCATGTATAGATAGCGTAAAAAGTATGACGACTAAATCAATATTTTCCTAGTTTCTGAAACTTGCTAATTTCAAGTATAAAAATAAAACTTTTTGTGTTGAAGTATAAACAACCAATTAAAGACTAAGTACATATGTATGTGGTATACAACCAGGCCATTCAAAAATGTATATTTCCATGATTATGATGCGGCTCCTCTTTGGTTAGGTCTTCGATCCATCAGTAGATTAGAACCATGGCAAATGCACCCAGAAACGGGTTTGCATAGAATATTCTCTTCTACTCATTGGAACACACAACGTACGGCCATCCCTCATTTTCTGGTGCACCTATCCGTCTTTATGAATGGTCCATACTCACTACTGAAAATGACCTAAGATATCATACCTTTGTCCAACCTGAACTATCAGCTAATACAAAACAGTTGCCAGAAAATCAAAAGAAAATTAACATTCCTTGAAACAAAAGCGAGGCAGCATATTATTTTAAAACACGTACTATATAAGTTCATACTCTAATGTACCTTCGACCAATGTACGCTTCCACATGTTACGAACACTTATAGAACATTCGACGATGGATACTAAGTTGTTAGTAGGAAATTGACACACTTATAGAACCTTCGACAACCGATAGCAATAGTATTTCGTAGTACGATATATTGGCAGCTAAGGTAGTTCAAGAAGCCTTTTTTGCCGATGATGGTCCTAATCCTGAAAACAACCCCTAAAACAAAAATATTCACAGTCCTCAAACACCAATCATGTCCTCTTTTTTTCCTCTTCAATATACACCTTCAAAGTTTGAGGCAGTAACGAAAATGTAAAGTTGGTAAACCAAAAAAATCATTCAAAGCTAAAATAGAGATCTCATTTTGAAGGTTTTTATCAGATTGATGCGTTTTCAAGTAGTAAAATATTAGATTTTTAACACCTAATGGTTAGTTGATGTGCAACTGGTACTCCTAGTCAATTGAGCATTATAACAAACAAATGATGTGTATCTAGAAAACCTCACACACATTCTAAGTCTACCACCAAAATCAACAAAAATACAATAGTGGTTTTTTATGAACTAACACATGTAATTGCACGATGTTAAGATAGAATGGAACAGTAAGGCGTACCATCTCTTGGTTGTAGTTTATACTTTAGCTTATTCTTCCCATCTCAAAGAAATATGCAATCATTTGTCGTTGACGCTGCAACAAACTCTAGAATTCCAACTAAACATTTCTATTACCGATTAATATATTTAAGGACAATGATTCAGGTACATGTTTTCATGTTTTGTATTGACCTAGTATACAGAGAAAAGATCTTTGTTTATTGTTTGCATTACTAGACTCTCCAAAGATATGAATGTCAGGAATGCCTAGGATAATGTAATAGTGGGTTAAAGGATTGGCATAAAGTTGTAAACCTGCGAAAAGGGTAATGAGTGGTAAAGAAGTGACACAGATAGCATTATTCAGATACAACTATCTCAAATAGTTGCACTACAGACAAAAACCAGAGGAATAAAAGTGGAGATTGAAATACTGAAACAACAGCGACTGAATGAGAGAAGTGACTGAATATTGTAAAATACACAAATTCCGTTATACCTAAAATGACCCAATTAAAACCCAAAACAGATCCAAAAAAAGGCAAAAAATATGCTTGTATTTGTGTTTGTGTGTGTATTGACGGATTTATTCCAAAAATCATAAGAAAATCCGTTAAAAACGGGCAAACACGACACAAATACGGAAGATACAAGGAGAGCCAAAGATTCAAAAGCTAAAGTCAAAGAAGAAAGATCACTTTAGTCAACAATGGGTAACAGACGTCAAACCTCACTAGAAGCCACATCCTAAAAAACTTCCATTAAGTCCCTCAACTTTCCAAAAATCACACAAAGGTCCCCTAAGCCTAACTGGGCCCTACCCGATCCAAATCTCAAATCCTTGGCCCATAACCCATTTTTTTATATAACCACAGACCAAAGTTGCCATTTTAGAAAGTTGTTTCACTCAACAACCCTTTTATAAACTAAACACAGGGACTTAAAATCAAATGCCCAAAGTTTAAAACGAATTACCCAATTCAGTTAAATAAAAGGCGCCAATACCTTTTTTACTACATTCATTTCCGTCTCCCCAAAAAAATCACCCCATTGTCCAAAACAAGTGCAAATAGCAAATTGAGGTCAAGGACGACTAATCAAGTGATCAAAAAGACAATGGCAAGGGTCAAAAACGACATTCAAGTCTCCCTCTTTAGTCTCTCAAGCAAGGATCACTCGGGCTATGGCAAAGAAGCACATAAAGGTATCACTTTTTACACTAAATATATGCCGAAAGATAACACAAGGTGTCTCAAATCACTTTTGGCCACGCTGGCAATCCGTTTAGCTACCTAGTGATCTAAGGGTCGTAAATAAAAGTTATGCCAATCATTGAAGAGTGTACTGGTTTTGATTAATTGGAGCGTGGAAAAAGATAGAGCCTAGAAGAAGCCCTTCAGAGAAGGCCAATAAAAAGAACACACCTTCACAAACACAAAAGGGGAGTATTTTTTTCTAGTAGCATCTATTGATATATTTTTAGCTTAAAAATTAGCTATTTTAATTTTCCTTTATTAAAATGCATTGTAACTTTCTTTTGATAATGTATTCAAGTTTTATTTTATTGAAATCTAGTTTGCTCAAAAATAATTTGTCATACGCCTTATTTCACTTAAAATTTTCATTTATCTCTCAGGATTTAACTACTGTTACCTATAAGCTCTCAAAAGCTCTAATAAGTCTTTAAGCTTATTATTGAGCTCAAACAATCCTTAATCTTACCTAAACCTTAAAACATAATTCCTTATTTTTTTGTCTTATTGGATTATAGCCTCCATCGGACGGATTCATTATTAAGGAAGGCAGTCCCAAGGATTTTACTACTGGCTTATCCTAGGATAAGCCCAAGCAAGTAGATAAGCTCAATAAGCCATTTTATGCCTTTTTACGCCTTAAGGCTCAAGTAAGTCTCTCTTTAAACTTTTAATTCTTACATTCCTAGCATAAATTGTAGCAATAAACTGCAATATTCCTTTATCAATATGCTTATCATATCTGCTTATTGTGATTTATATTATTACATAGTTCTTAATCATCATTTGTTTTTATCTAACTAGTTTTAGAATCATAGTTTTGTTTTCAAATTCTTCCTAAAAACCTTAAAAAGCCAAAAATAAGTATTTTAGCGTGTTGAAAAACTTAGATATAGACTTATTTGATTAATGAACAAATTTTGGTAAGCCTTTAAAAAAAGTTTTTAGTTAATCTTGTAATTAGAATGAGGTTCATTTAGATCTTAATCGTAATAAAGCTTATCAAATCTGTCACAATTTTAAACAGGGGTGTTTTGGGGTTAACCTTGTTGACAAAGCAAAATCAAAGGAAGTGTGTGCATATTTGTTTTAAGTAAGACATCTTTGATTTCAATTAAAAAACATTAGGAGACAGATTTTTCATAATTACGTTTTTAAAATTAGAAAAGAGTTTGAGCTATTTTTAGTGTACCTAGCACCCCGGGAATTTTTCTTTGCTTTTCACTTGTGTCAATTTTGAAAACCAAGCTCATCTAAGTTTTGGTTTTTGCTTGTTTTGTGTTAGTAACCACACTCAACAAGAGTGTTTAGTGCAGGTGAACCTCACTAGTTACCCTGATCATTTGGTTTTGGCATAATTTGCAATTTTGCATCAGCATACAACGACAGTTAGTACTGCTGAGCTTTTGAGCTTCATTTTAGCTTTTAATTGTAGGATCTAGGGTCTTATTTTTATATAGCTTATAGTTTAGGCATAGCTTAGTATAGATCAAGCTTAGTATTCCATTTTCTAGCTTAATTACTTACTTTAATTGCTTTCAAAGGGCGGCAAAATTATTTTAAAAAGCAAAAAACAGTATAATAGACCTAGGCTTTTCATTTATAATTTTTATTGGGTGGCATCTGATTTTCTTTGTCTATATTTTATCTTATAGTTAGTTTGTTAAGTTCTCATAAGCTTAGTTCATGTCTTAGCTAATTGTGCATTTGAGCTTAGCTTAATTTTGAGCTTTTAGAGTTTAGTTCTGAATTTGCTCCTCTAATCTTAAATTTCTAAATGGCTTAGTGTTTTTCTCGAGTTAAACTAGGCGTTATTAGGATTAGTTTAAGCTCATTTATAAACTCCCAGGAAACAACGTTTGTTTTGAAATTAAAGCTTATGATTTAAGCTTGTTGCAATAGCCTTTTAGTTTAAATCATCAAATTGAGTTTCAAAAAGCTCAACTTTCCTATAAATCAGAACTTCCCACAAGCTCTTTTCGCTTTAATTTTAAGTTTAAAGCTAGTATAAGTCCTTTATTAAAGGTTTGTTTTAAAACTATACAATCTTAGATTTTTAGCTTTTTGGTTTTTAAAATTTCAAAAAATAAAAATGGCAACAAAGTGGTTCTGCCAACCTTGAAAACCCACGAACCTCCACACTCAACAACCATACGTCTTAACATCATGCTACAATAGCTCATCCGTTACCTTTTCCTTTCATTAAAAACTTATACACATTTTGGCCTTATAAGCCAAATAAGCTGTCAAGCTTATTTCGTGGCTTATTTTATAAGCTACGACTTCGGCTTTCTTTATTTCCTATGAATTCATATAGCATAGGCTATTTTCTTCTTTTTTTTCTAGAATTTTTCTTACTATAAAGTTTAGTAGTTTTAATCTTTTAATTTCTTTAAAAACTTTAAACAAAAATCATAAAAAATAGAAAAAATAATCTGAAAAATAAAATCTCTTTTTATAAAAAAATTTTCTTTGTTATTATAAAGTATTGTAGGAAAATTAGTTTTTCACTTTCCGTATGGTCTAATTTGCAAAAATCACTTTTTTAAAGAACGTGTATGATCCCGTTCCATCGGTTTTTCCATTTTTAACTCTCGTTTTAACTCCGTTTTCGTTCTAGTTTTTTTTTAAACTTCGTTTTTAGACAATTAGAATACATTTTAAAAGAAAAATAAAAATTAGGTTTAATTTTGTAGAATTTAGGAATTTGGCCTTAGTTTTAGTGTCCCGTTTCGCGTTTTTAGTTAAATTTTGAGTTTCTATTAATTATCTTTATGCTTAATCAGTTAGTACTTGTTTATTTAATCTTTTTAGTAGTAAACAAATCAAGACATTGGTTCTCTCATTGTCAAATCACACTATCCAAGCTAAAGCAAGGTTACCAATTTCACGAATTCGTTTGGGAAACGCCCCGTGATCATACTTCCCGGTTAAATATACGTATTATATATTATATATATCTTTTAGAGTGAATTTTCCTTAGGGAATTTTCTTAATTGCTCTTTTGGAATTATATTATATATTTTTGCGTGTATAAAAATATCAATCATTTTTTGGCGCCGTTGCCGGGGACTTGTGTTAAAGATTTCGTCGTTTTACGTTTGTTGATTTGGCTTGAAGATCCTTTCGTCCTCGAAAATTTTATTTTTGTTAAATATTTCAAAAATAAAAAAAAATATAAAAAATATAAAAAGTAAAAAATATTTTCTTTTTCTTTTTAGTATAATTATCATAAAAACATATAAAAAAATCAAAAATAAAAAATAATCCTTAAAAAGAAAATAAAATATACAAAGTTGGTAAACGAACACCAACATATAATACCTTCAATTGAGGTATTATCATAAATAAGTTTCGGTGAACTTGAAAAGTTCCCAAATCGAACCAAAGATTCAAAAACTTGCCATTTGTGTCACTTACGAAATTGACGCTTTCACCTATAAAAGGCAATTTTTTGAGATGTTACCTACCGTGAAAGTAAAGTTGATATGTGGTTTTAAAAAGTTTCTCCGTGTATCCGTTTATAAATAATGCAAAAAAAAATCAAAAAAAAAATATAATTTTTGTTTGCTTTTAATTCTTTATTCTTTTATTTTTAGTGCACTGCGCACTAAATTTCGAATCTCAATCTCGCAATCGAAATCAGTCGACAACAACATTAACAAGCGGTTTATTGCGTTGATGAACCGAATTCCAATGGCCGACAATCGTACCAGGCTCAAATGCTAGATAGTGTGTGTGGAATATATCAGTGTGATACAAGCTCCCTGTCGAGGGTATACAAGATTGAATTTTGGTTCCACCTATAAATGCAAAACAATTTTGAGCTAAAACAACCTTTGATTAAATCTTGTGCAAAGTAATAAGTTCACGGGTAGACAAGACCCTCATAATCACCTTCGATTTTTCAACAAAGTCACTTCAACGTTTAGACATCCCGAAGTTCCGAACACTTCGATTAAGCTTTTGCTTTTTCCTTTCTCTCTAGACGGTGAAGCCCGAGATTGGTTAGATAAGGAACCTCCTAGATCAATTCTAACGTGGGATGATCTTGTCTCGAAATTCATAAACCAATTCTTTCCACCTTCGAAAACAACTTACCTTCGAAACAAAATCACTACTTTCTACCAAGAACCGAATGAAACCTTCAACGAAGCATGGGAACGTTTCAAAGAACTTCTTCGTCAATGTCCTCATCATGGTTTCTCGGAATTACACCAACTTGATACGTTTTACAATTCCTTGAATACCAATGATCAAGATGCCTTAGATTCCGCCGCGGGTGGCAATTTTCTAGATAAGATGCCTCGAGAAGGTTTAGCCATAATCGAAAGTAAATCCAAAGTGCGTTATTCAAGAAGTCGTCCGAATGATTCAAGAGCGATTACGAATGCTCCTTCTTCTACTTCTTCACCTTCCAATAATTCTTTCGAGATTCAACAAATGGCCGCCTTACTTGAAGACAAAATGAATATTCGAATGAGCCGTTTAGAGAAAGCGATTAGTGAAAAGAATGCTACGACTCCTGCTACCGTCAAAGCAGTCGAGGAAGTTTGTGTCACATGTGGTTCAAACCATAATTTCAACAATTGTCCATTAACAAGGAACGATTATCCCGTTTTTCATGATAACATTCATCAATTCCAACAAACCGCCGCCGTTGGCAATTTTGTTCAAAGGAATCCTCCTAATTTGGCAAACCAAATGAGACCACCCGGTTTTAATCAACCAAATGTTCAAAACAACCAAGGAAACCAAAGCCGATATCAAGGAAACAATTTCAATTCGAATCAAAACCGTGGAGGCAATTTCAACCAAAACCGTCAAAACAATCAAGGAGCCGTTTATCAAGCCCCACCATACCAACCACCAACAAATCAACCTTTGGTTAATCAAGCTTTACCTCCCGTTTCACAAATTTAAGGTGTGTCTAAAACGGATTTTGAAAGTTATGCTAAAGCTAATGATGCGAACATGAATAACTTGCAAATGAAGTTGGATAATTTTCAAAGAAACCAAAATGATTTTCAAAGAGTTTACAATGATTCTAAAAAGAAGCAAGATGATTTTCAGAAGATGATGCTCACTTTCATGCAAAGTTATCATAGAAACTGATAAGTGTAAAATACACATATCTATTTATGCTTAAAATAACCCAATTAAACCCAAAACAGACCAAAAATAGCAAAAATATG
>BQNB010148892.1:0-16240 GCA_026074375.1 Tanacetum coccineum | reverse complement strand
TTGGCAGTTTTTGTCTGTTTTTGGTCATTTAAGCTCATTTTTAGAGGTAAAAGATATGTGTAATTAAGCACTTATCAAAGAACAAGAAGAAAAACCATAATCAAAACAGCCAAACAACAATTCCTCATCTATCATACTCCCATCCTCCTCATATCACAACAAAACTACAACCACATCATCAACCCATATTCACCAAAATCAAACTTCAAATCATCCAAATTAACCAAAATTTGCAAGGGGCAATTACAAACAAATCAATCAACAACATCAATTGTGATAAAATGCCAAGAGCCACTTCCACCGATATATCCCTCACCAAATCCTACATCCCAAAAGTATCCAAAATCCTCGGCATTTCCCCCACAATCGCCAAATTCTACAAATCCATTGAAAATCGCAACATTCACGAAGGTCGTGTTGTTGATCAAGCCTACTACAAATCCAACAACATCGAGCGTCTCTTCACAAACATTCGCTTTGATTGTCTCTTTAAAATCAACGAACCGATTGTTCCAAGATTCATTCTTGATTTCTATAGTTAAGTTACGGTTCAAACCAATGAATATGGCTAATTTGTCATCTCCTTTATGATTCAACATGAATTCATAACTTTCACTCTTGCCCAATTCGGTTAAATCCTCAAAATTCCTTACAACGGTCAAGCCGTGTTCACCAACGAGTGGGACCTTGGATCTCTTGAGTATTCTTAAGAAACCGAGGGACCATATTCCACCGACCTTCCAACTCCCGACGATATTCGTCGACTTCTTGAATTGGAACGTGTCATGGTAGACCATACCATTAAAAGTCAAACCGTCACCCTCACTCCAAATCAAATCCTCACTAAGGAAGTAAGCCCCGACATGAAGCAATGGGAAGAACTCATTCGAGAGAATGTGTTTGGACTAGGAGGACATCGGGATCATCTCCCCGCTTGTCTTGCTCACATGTTGTATTATGTTGTTGCCGAGGAACAATATAATCTTGCTTACTTCTTTGTCAAACGAATCGAATATGCTAGAGCAAATACAAGCGCCAATCTTCCATACGGTATGTTCTTGACTCGTCTTTATCGTCACATCATGGAAGTATATCCTCATCTCGACAATAACATTTATGACATTGTTGATCGAGTCATGCGTCCTCTTGCACTTAAACAAACTCGGAGACCTCGAAGTGATCGTGGCAAGGCACGCCATTCTGTCTCATCCTCATCTTCTTGAATTGGAACGTGTCATGGTAGACCATACCATTAAAAGTCAAACCGTCACCCTCACTCTAAATCAAATCCTCACTAAAGAAGTAAGCCCCGACATGAAGCAATGGGAAGAACTCATTCGAGAGAATGTGTTTGGACTAGGAGGACATCGGGATCATCTCCCCGCTTATCTTGCTCACATGTTGTATTATGTTGTTGCCGAGGAACAATATAATCTTGCTTACTTCTTTGTCAAACGAATCGAATGGGCTAGAGCAAATACAAGCGCCAAACTTCCATACGGTATGTTCTTGAATCGTCTTTATCGTCACATCATGGAAGTATATCCTTATCTCGACAATGGCATTTATGACATTGTTGATCGAGTCATGCGTCCTTTTGCTCTTAAACAAACTCGGAGACCTCGAAGTGATCGTGGCAAGGCATGCCATTCTGTCTCATCCTCATCTTCTCATCATCACGGCACGTCATCTCATCAACATGATGATGATGATGATGTTGAAACTTCTCGTGCAAGTACTCCATCTCCTACCACCTATCTTAACTCTCTTAATCCACTCAACTACCAAAACTATGAAATTCCTTCCGCTTCCGAACAAACCAATGAAACTCTCTTTGAACAACAAACCACCTTGCTCAACCAAACGCAAAAAATGCATAAGGAGATGCACGGAGGTTTCAAGTCATTTGGAAAGGCACTAAAAGGAGTGTTTAGCATAAAGAAGAAATCAAGACATATGAGTGGAGTGAACTAGATGGCTAAATGTAGTTTAAGACAATTTTTAACTTGATTATGTGTATGTTATTAACAACTTGTGTGGTGATCATCCGATATATTCGGAAAGACTTATATGTTGGTTATCTTTTAGGTACTTATTTGCTATGATGCCTTAAACCTTTGGTTGTTTTATTAAATCAACTAGTTATGCCATTTTGGTTTCATGATTTAATGTGTTTATTATATGTTATAAGATTAAATATGCTTATAAAACTCTATAGGGCTTGCTGCAAATAAACCACCAAAACAAAAATACCCTCACAAAAATCCTGAGAAAAATAGTTTTTCTGTGAAAAATGGGACTAACAGTGGGCGGCCCCCTTAATTCACAATGGCCGGCCCCCTTAATTTTAAGGGGACCGCCCCCTATTTAAGGGGACCGCCCTTAGCCCTTCACGGGTAAAACAGTATTTTTCACTGCTTTTTGCCTTCTTTTACCTAGTATCAGCTATCTTTACCCAGAATGCTTGAACAACATTTGGAATTCCCTAAACTTATCCAAATTCATTCCATTTTCAAACAAATCTCTTCCCATAAATTCCCTCCAAATGCATAACACCAATTCACCATCTCCTTCACTCATCATCAACAACCATACACATTCATGGCCTCCACTAGAGCTTCCATTTCCAAGGTCTCCAAGAGACCAAAAATCAACATCATTCCACCAAAACAATTGTTTGTGGATTTAACCCAAGATGACACAAAAACTCCATCACCCAAACTTCCAAATTCATCACCTAGTGCTCCTAATGCACCCTCCAAAACACCATCAACCAAAGACACTTCTTCATCTTCAATTGATTACATACCCAAATCACCAACATCATCAACATCACCCTCACCAAATGGTTACTTGAACCCATCAACATCTCCTCCTCCAAGAGTTTCTCCACCACCTCCAACTCAAGATAATGCATCAATGGACATCACTCTCACTCTTTCCCCAAATACCCCACTTGATGTCCAATTTGATACTCCATCACCTTCACCACCTATCATTGCACATCCTATCCCTTGGAATTTCCTTGAAGCACATGGTAACTCATGCCTTTGTTGTATCCACAACCGAACCCTCATTTTCGGGTTAAGTGATGAACTTCACTATATGTTTTCATATATTGAACACATGCTCTCACAACCACCAATCATCATCACACCACCTCCACCATCATCCCCAAACTAAACATGCTCTATGTTTAGTCTCTCAAATAATTGATCCTCTACCATTTTGCATGCAAGTCCTATGGAGCTTTACTAGTTATAGGACTTTTGTACTTTTAATTTCATGTATGTTAGCATGTTATTTTCCTTATGTATGCATGAGTGTGTTTCACACACTACTTTAATTTTAATGAATGATCATTGTTGGTTGTATGTCATATTTTTCTTCCTTGCTACATGTTAGAAATATTTGTATTGTTCTAACCCATTTTGTAGCCAAGAAACCATAGCTCGATTCCTTGGTGCCCTCGAACGAGGGGGAGCACACATCAAGGGGGAGCATTTATTCCGTCGATTTTACTAGCAATCCTCGACGATGCCTTTTTGATTCTACAAAAAGGGGGAGAAATGACATAAAACTCACTAAATACTTGTTTAAAAATAATTTTACATTTAATGAGTTTAAATTTTGTAATCATCAAAAAGGGGGAGATTGTTGATAAAATATAATGCCTAAAAACATTAATAATATTTTTTCACATCTTTACGTTTTGATAATCACAAAATATAAAAACGTTCAACGTAAAATTAAACGTAAACAAGTATTTAGTAGTAAATTCTCATTTCAACAATTACATCACTTAAAGGTATGAATAAATCTTCACGTTTTTGATAATCACAAAATATAAAAAGTTAACGTTAAAATTAAACGTAGACAAGTATTTTAGTTTGTAATTCTCATTTCAACAATTACATCACTTAAAGGTATGAACATAAATATAATGTCTTAATGGGATTTTATGATCAAAGTCCGACTCTTTTTAGATAAATTCTTAAATGAAAACTTTTATTCAACCTCAAACTTTTATAAAATGTTGTAAACATGTTTATAAACTTACAAAACATTTTCTACATTTAAAAGAAATGTTTTATTCAAAATAAACATTTTGAATTTTAAATTTTCGAACCTAAAACGGCTAGAAAAGGTCCAGTAAACACCTCCCCTGGATAGGACAAAATGAGGGCGTCTGAAACAGAAAAGGGCGGGCCCCCTTAAATACATAGGAGCCCCTTAATTATAGGAGAGGCCTGGACACTCCTATTTAAAGGGGTTCGGGCCATAGACTCCGCTCCTCCTCTTGTCCTGATAAATACTGGGACTATTCCTCAAATTTTTCTCACCTTTTGCTCTTCTTTCTTTCTCGCTCAAATACCAGCCACTTATCCTCTCTAAAATCCTTTAATCAGTAATAATAAAGCTTTGTTTCCAAGTGATCAAGCCCTATATTTCCTCAAGTGCAAGAGAAGATACTTCCATCTTCAAGTGAAGATTTTATTACACCTTTGTCGTGCATAGCAATCTTGTTGCATTCTTATCAATTATGTGTAAATCAATTGTATATCTTGTAGTTTGTCTTTTCTGTGTTATACGTTGCTGAATCTGGTGATCTTGGTAAGTATAGTTGATCGTTGTGATCGTACCAATAGTAGTGTTAGGTAGTTGTGATATAAGTAGTGTGGTGAAGTGAAGTCGTTAAGTGTGAAGAAGTCATAAATTTTTAAGAAGTCGTGAAGTTGTAAAGAAGTCGTGAAGTTTTAAAGAAGTCATGAAGTTGTGAAGATGTTGTGAAGTTATTGTGTGAAGAAGTCGTGAAGCTATGTGAAGTGTGAAGTTGTGTTGCGGATAGTTGGTTCTAGCTAAGATTAGAACTCGACATTTAGTTGTGTGTGTAAATTGATAAATAAAGAACGGTTGTGTACGGGTTTTCTCCGCATAGGGAGTTTGTTGACCTTAGATTTTACTGAAAAAAATAACTCTTGCGTTTGGTGCATCGGGGTGTAGAGTTAGGTGCGAAGAGGTGCTACGTTACTGAACCACTATAATTCCTCGCGTTTGGTTTGATTGTTTTTATCTTATATCTTGTCTTACTTTATCTTTTCATTTTTTACATTGTTCCATATTGTGCAAGCATTGAATTCAGCAACAAATGTCGAATCTAAGTTTTTACAAAACATACACTAAAACTTAAATTTAAAAAGCGGTTAAATATTCAACCCCCCCCCCCCCCTTTTTCTAATTTTCTTATTTGTTCTAATGATTTTGGTTTAATAAACTATTTTTATACCTATAAGAAAATAATAAAACTAAATTTTAATACTGATTATATAAACAATTGTAAAGACGTGATATTATGCTTGTGGAATCTAAAATAATAAGATAGACTCTAAGTGTTTAAAGCTTGAGAGGGTTGAATCTCATCTAGGATTATAAACATCAATGATTAACAATATGCAACGGAATAATAACAATAGGAACAATGATGTTTAACAAGGTTTTATTATTCATACGTTTCCATCAAAGCACTAATTTTGAGATCAATCTTGAAACGGTTATTATCTAACAGTTTGATCAATAGATCCTTGGGGATTTACACAACTTTCTAGGCGTCTTACTGTAGAGAACTTACGCCTAGAAACTCAAACACTTTAGTCAAATACATTTTCTGTGGACACAAAACTATGTGTCTATGATCTCTTTATATAGGAAGAGATCAAGACTTACAAAGAAAGATAAACATTAGACAAGTAAATCTTTTAAATATTCAGAGAATATCTTACTTGTTATCTTTATCTCTCTTAAGGAGATCTTCCAGAATCTACTATATTTCTCCACCCAGCTTGTTAGATATCTTTAATAACAATTTTATTCCTTTTTGAGACCAATTTCATTCTTTTATTTATTTTGTCTATCAAATCAAGTATCCAACAATACTTCCCTATTTATTGATGACAAACAAACATTGTTGTGTACGAACTTCAATCATAAGCCAAAGGCTTCTTGAAGTTGAGATGTATTCATCTCCCTAAATGAAACAAAAACTTTCTCTTAAGTTAGATTCCCATATGTTACATGCCACACAAGGATCTAGAAGTTACAAATGTACGCTGTTAATCCTTCTTCCTTTTTTGTATAATCATAAGGAGGACTTGGAATATAAGCAAACTTATGTCTTGACCACTACAAACCAATATTCACCATACTTTAATCCAAGCACTTCTAATTTCCTCATATTACCCACATTATGTACAATAAGATAATATAAACTTGTGGTAATAGAAACTCTCATTCTTGCAGTAGTATATAATGATTGTTGTAGTAAAAATCCTTCACCGCTGTTGAGTGCATGTAAATGGTTAAACATTTTAACAATATGGGCTTCCACTGAAACCCTTATTGTTAACCATTTCGTGAGATTCTTCAATTCTGTAGGCTCTATGTAATGTTGATGATGAGGAAAAACTAAGTATAACGAACTGTGATGTAGAGTAGAACAACCCAAATTATGTTTATGTACTTATTGTACTATCCACGTGACTTCAAACTTATAAATAAATCTGTGAAATATAAGTAGATCGATAAATCTTGACAAAAATCCTCATTCTTATATGATGATACATAAACTAAGCGGTGTGATAGCAAATGTGAGCAGTTGAGGCACATAAATTATAGATCACACACCTTTGCTAGATTCTTCAAGTCTTCATCACATCGTTTCTAAGCACGAACAAGTTATCTTCAAGTTTGATTATGAACACTCAACTTTAAGTTTTAATAAATACTCAAACCTGTGAAACTCCACTTCAACTCCAAATATGTGATAATCTGAACACTTCGTCATAACAAATTAATCTTATATAAATATAAGCCTTTTAAATCTTTTAGAACATTTAAAAACATCCAAGAACCAAAACAGTAGATAAAAACAAATAACTTCAAAATCCTGTTAGTTTTGTGGCTGTGTTCTTTTGTGTGTGTTGTCCGATATTTGGGTTATGCTAGCAGTATTAACCAAAAAGCGAAAGCAGTAATAATCTCCTGAATAACCGAAGTATTAGCAAGTAGTATTAACTACTAGAAGTATAAACTAGCAGTTTACACTTGGATATTAGGCTCTATCCCATAAGCAGTATAATAACAGTCGATTGTCATAAAGAGCTGCAAGCAGTACAAAACCAAAACAGAAAACACATACGCCAACAGTAGTAATAACAGAAAGTTAGCAGTACTAATATTATCAACAATATTAACTTGAATATTGCCCAACAGTATAAACTTAATACTGTCCATCATACAAACCCCGCTGTATAAGCACGAATCAGAATCACATCAGGCCTGTTGTTGCATTTTCTTGTGTCTTTGCTGCTGCTCCATCTCTTTCTTATAAGCTGTGTTCGTGACATGTTGCTATTGCACCTTCTTGATTCATTGAATAACAACCAACAAAAACTCCTCCCACACATTCTGCTCACACCATCCTCCCGACTGTATCAGGGTACAAACTAAAACCTACAAACAAGAATCACGTGCATCACTGATGTTCTTTCTTCTATAACGACCAAAAACACACTACAACATTAATAATCATTGATGTTCTTTCTTCACTATAAGACAACCTTTTAAGTGTTCGCAGAAGAAACAGAAACTTCATCCAAAATCAGCAATCACCAATATACAGAAATACGTCCTTTTCCACATCATAAACATGGACACCTGTAAACCTTATAGATCTAGTCAAGAGCCTATTTGGGGATCTGATACCAATTGCCAATTGGGGAATCTTAGAAATGTCAAGATTTTTTTAGAGTTAATTATCTTAATTATTTCTAAAATTTTATTTTTTTTTAGAAATTACCCTAAACCCAACCTAACGAAACACCCACACCTCCAACATACACACCACACCCAACCTATATCACCTATATCCAAAAACCCCCATATACCCCTATTATATTAGACTCTAAGATCGTTTAAGCTCGAGATGGGTTAGATCTCATCTAGGATATAAACATCAATCGTAATTAACAACTATTTGCAAGCAGGATTTATAACTATAGGACAATGATGTTTAACAAGGTTTTATTATTCATACGTTTCCATCAAGCCCCAATTCTAGATGATCAATTCTAGAACGGTTACAATCTAATAGTGATCAAAGATCCTTGGGGATACACACAACTTCTAGGCGTCTACTTATAGAACTCACGCCTAGAACTCACACACCTTTAGTCATAAGACATTTTTTGGCACACAAAACTATATGTTCATGATCTCTTTTTAATAGGACGGCTCAAGACTTTACAAGGAAGAGAATCATTAGACATGTAAATCTTTTAAATATTCAGAAATATCTTATGTTTCTTTATTTCTTATGGTCAGATCTTCCAGAATTCAACAATTAATTCTCACTAGCTGTGTGAATTTCTTTAATAACAATTTTAGTCTTTTTGTTTCATTCTTTTATTTATTTTGTCTCATCAAATCAAGAATCCCAACAATGCCAAAATAATCTAAAAGATTTATAAGACGAAAATGATTGCTAAGTGACGTGAAAAGTTCATCAAGTGTGAATTAGGTCTTATTACGAATATTATTTCACTTAGAAAAGATATATTATTCACATCGTTGGTTTATTATGACGACAATCTCTCAAATAGAATTAATTACTAGATGTGTAGTATGACTATTTCTCATGATTTTGCCCTTTGAAACATTCAAACTATAAATCTAAATAATCAAAGATTATTAATTTAATTAATTAAACCCTTTTTCAAATCCACACTTAATTCCCAATTCACAATATCACTTAACAAGCACTAATTAAACTACTCACTACGCATAATGAAAAAATAAGCAAAGCAAAACATATTATACTAAACTACACTAAGTAATTGAAAAATGAATAGGAAAATGGGCACCGAATTGCAATATAGAGAACTAACTTAAGCTCAACATCTTCATTTCCTCCACTTAGGTAGCAGTTATTTAAGTTAAGTACTGGAGTTAGATTCAAAAGAGCCGCAATTGACCGATACCACCCGATTTATTTAGCTAAGAAATAATCAATTTCGGTTAGTAGATAAACCTTAAGCTCACGCTCTTGTGGATGACCGGAACAAAAAACAAGCACATAAACTGTTAGAACAATAACAGTTATATCACACTTGCAAATTTCAAATTCTGTTTTTTCAATTACATGGCCCAATCAACGAGGTCTACTAACAAATCGCAGGCCCAAATGCAAACAAAACAAAACTCGTGGCCCAATTAGATAATTATAACCTAATTAGCAATAGTGATTTACAAACCAATGAGGCCTAACTTCCGAAATTGGCTAATGGGCTTTAAGTTAATTCTATATTGTATCTGGTATAATTTTCAAGTAGCAAAAAAGGAAATTATTCTAGATAAGCCAGAATACGCCAAAATAAGAACAGATTAAGCTACTATGCCAAATAAGCTGGTTGAATAAGCCACATATCAATAAGCTAACAATAACTTCTTATAACTACAAGTAAATAATAATCATTTTAAATGAGACCTACAACTATAAGCCAAAATACAAATAAATATGCTACGAGATAAGCACATGAAATAAACTTGATAACCAACGAGTTAACTAACAAGCTAAAATGAAATCTACTACTTTTAAGCTAACGCCGAAACAAAAAGCTCACACAAAACAAATAAAACAACGAATAAGCAAGCATGAATTTGATTGTAACATTCTGTATTTTAGGGTCATTTTATGACATCATTTATTTTGTCATTTTTCACTATTTATTTTTTTTCTTTTCTCGTACGCGTTCGCTTTTAATTTTAGAGTGTTAAGTTTAAAACGAGTGAACTAAAATCAACAAAACCAAGTAACGGACACCAATAAAGTAAGTTTATGTCAATGCATCATTATATTATTTTTTCAAAGTAATAATTAACTTTTTATTTTATTTTTGTTGGTTACGTAAAGGTTTTACGTTGCGCGCGGATAAAATTGCGTTTAGGGCACTCACGGAACCACAAAAAACTTGTCTACGCTTCAACAAATACTCACTTTTTATACCCAATACTATTAAAAATTACTATAAATATATCATGTATATCTTTTGTTTCCACCGAAATCATGATCCATATTACCAAATATTATAATGAAAAATTAAGTTAAGATCTTCATTGGTCAAACAACACCATGTCTTCATTTATGAGCACCATACTTCATCATGTCTACACCATGTCATTATGGCACACCATTGCTCTACTTTGACTCTCAATGACATCTCTTGCACATCCCTTGTCCTTTGACCTAGACTTACTCTTTATATACATGTATTCATGAAAGATATAACACATATACATAAACTCTTAGCTAAAAATTCAACAAACATCCCCTTTTTGGCTCCCTTTAGCTCACGGCATCAAGCATGCATGCAACCAAATCCATAGCAATTTTTATACAACCCATTCACACTTATACACATCCATTATAAGTCATTCTAAGGTGTTTCCAACCATTGAATCACCATTTGCAAGTTATAATCAAGAAAAGCAAGATTAGGGTTTCTTAAGAAAATAAGGGTTTTCTGTTAAGTGCATGCTTTGGTTTAGGGTAAACACGGGTCTTAGTGCATTCATTTCTCAATTTCTACATCATCCTTAAGATTTTAATTGCCTTTTATACTTTTTATTATCATTATTTTATGTGTTATATGTTATATACGGCTAAATCACCACTAAGGACTTTTGAATATGTAAATAGAGTTCTTACTTATGTATATGAGTTTACACACTTTTTCGTATGTCATATGGTCATATATTATGGAAAAATAAGATGTAAAAGTATGTTACCGTTTTGTAGTTTATAGTATAAACATGTTTAAAGTATAAAATTAGGGTTTTATAGTTTACTTAAAAGGTTGTGATTTAAATAATATGCATATAAATGTATAAAAGTGAGTTTTGTTTCGAAATTCATACAGTAGGTTAGATATTTATATAAAATAATACGCCTTATAACGATTCCAAAATGATAAGAAACTCGAAAAACCGATTTATAACGAAAAAGATACGTTAATTACGATTTTACGACGACAAATACGAATTTATAAAAACACACGTCTGTCATGAACAGTAAAAGTTACTGTTCATCAGGGGGAAAATTTTATGAAAATGTCAAATATCGATAACCCGTCTTAATACGAAAAGATGGACATAAGAAGAACGCAAGAATCGGGCTTCTTAAAACGCGGAAAGTTACGCCAGTTTACTAAACGGTAATTATAAACGTTTTAACTTATTAAACAATTTTTCCAAAGCCATTTGTTGGGTTGATTGAGCTAGAATAGAAATATTATGTGGTTATCAAAGTACTATATTACTAGGGAGTTTCATAATGAGGCCTCTTCGGATGGCGTATCGACGAGTTGTTGGATTTACGATTTAAAGTGTCCTAACTCCTCGAACGTCATGTCATGACCTCTTAAATTATGATAGCCCGAACGATAGTACGATGTAACAACTTAAGATTGTATTCAAGTATCACTGGTAATTTACGAAACTATATTGGATTAGGTCTGCCTTCAGGTTTCCTTCGTGGACGCATTTTCCTTGGGCTACTTGTTGAATTACCATTCATCATGGTGAGTTCATAGCCCCTATTTTACTTGTTTTAAATGTTTTGGGGGGAGGAATACATGCTCGTTTACAAAACTTTGATCACCAACCAAACTCAAAAGTATATTTTACTACAGTACAATTACCTTTCAATACTTTGTGAGTTTCATAGCCCCTATTTTACTTGTTTTAAACTGTTTTGGGGGAGAATACATGCTCGTTTACAAACTTGTATATTTTACTACAGTACAATTACCTTTCAATACTTTGTGAGTTCATAACCCCCTTTTTACCACTTAATTGTTTTACAAACTCTACGGGGTGAATTACATTGCTTGTTTTACTTTGGACACAAGTGTTTTCAAAATTGTATGCTATCCAGATTATTGCATGAATGCTATTGCCTAAGAGCCACAATTACTGGTGCAAATCCATTATAATTACGATTACTGGTGCAAATACGATTACTGGTGCAAATCCATTATAATTACGATTACTGGTGCAAATACGATTACTGGTGCAAATCCATTATAATTACGATTACTGGTGCAAATACGATTACTGGTGCAAATCCGTTATAATTACGAACTCTGGTGCAATTCCCTTATAATTACGAATACAGCTTCGAGGTCATGAGCTTAGTGCAATAATACAAGTGTTGGACATGATGAATGTGTTTCTCTTGTCTACATTACTTGTTTTGGACTTCGGAATATGTACTTAGTCCACCATTACTTCGATCTTGTGGTCCACTTTTTAAATACTTCTTGATTTACTGAATCACTACTTGGATTTCGGATGGATTTCAGAAATAACACTTTTAAATGTTGTAACGCTACTTTTCTTCTGAAATATTTCTTAAATTATTTCAATACCGCTTTTTTACTTAAACCTATGAATTCACCAACATTATTGTTGACGTTTTAGCATGTATTTTCAGGTTACTATTTTGCTAGTGGAGCATTGGGAGCATTCGAGTCGCGCGGATATATATATTTTTGAAGGCTTAATAACTTGAGTACTATTTGACAAACGTTTTGACAATGTTTTCTAATACATTATAAATGAAACCTGTTGCAACTCTGATCTTTTATTAAATAGAATATGACTTTATTTAAAACGTCCATTTTAAGGTCGTTTTCCGTGACTTGTGTTTTGTGCCCTGAAGTAGCACCCCAATGTTACCATTCCGCTGCGTTGTCCTGATTTTTGGGGGTGTTACAGATGGTATCAGAGCTGAAGTCATAGAGAACTAGGTCGTTTTCAAAACCTAGACTATGACCATGTTTTTCAAAATATAGAGTCTCTCCTTCCTATTAGAATATATGGTTGTTTTTCAACCATAAACACTCTCGTTACACTTTTTGCATCCATTTCCTCATCTTTATTACATCCTTTTATGTGAAGCATCGTGGATGTAATCAAACGTTTAAGGCTAAGATGCTTCAAATACAATTGTTTCTATATGAATGTGGGTGTAGACCTTTCAACTAAAGGGGTCTAATTACTAGGATATAGTTTTGGATAACCAATGATGTCACATTTGCTAAAAAAATGCTAGATTGAAAGTTGAGGTCATGGATGCAAAAAGACAATGTCATCCATGGGTTCGTGCATCCCTGCCAAATTTCTAGCTTTTTAGTGCACACACTCTTTCAATCAAACTTTTTATGTAATCGCCTATATCATGTGTTTGATTAGGGTCTTGTGTTCCCAATTTCCAACTTTTTAGTGCAAGGACCCAAATGTAAAAAATTTCTTTTGTCTTAATGCTTCCAACTATGATTGCGTTTTCATGATTTACTGATCCTATTCGTTTATTAATAATGAAATTAAAAAGATTCTTTTGTCTTAATGGAATGCATTTTTATGCAATGTATAGACGTTGCTATCTAATGTGATATGAAGTTACATAATTTATGATAAGTTTTGTTATAAACAAAAACCAGATATACAAATACATAAATTAAAACAAAAAACAATTGAAACAAACATTCAATATATAAAGCTACAACATCAAAGATTTTTAGTGGTGAATACTCAAAAAAAAATTCTTTCTTTAACGTCCATTTATGGCCGTTGAATATTACCGTGTAGTGTAAGAATTCTTTTTCACCTTTTGCTACTTTTTCACCAGTAATGTGATATGCCTCTTCTATGAAAGACGAACTTATCTTTTTATGGCTTCTAATTCAATATCATAAGAGTTTCCATCAGCATATAAACTTGATGAAGATTTAGAATTACGCCTTGATGGTAAGGTCATTTGGAAAAAATAAGTCATGTAGGTTTTTCGTTTAGAATTAGGGGGTTGGTATACCGTCGGTTTGAAAGTCTTTTTATGTGAATGTGTATAAATAAGAGTGTAGTTACAATTACTGTTTTTCGCAATCAAGACATAAACAAATCACAAATCGATAAAAGAAATTAGGTTGCATTGGATAATGCAATAGTCAAATGTACATTTAATTAAACTTTTTGTATTCGTAACTATTATTTATCCAAAACAAAATATAAAAGAAACTAAAAACTAAAAAAAGTAAAGATTGAGTTTTATTCATTCAAAAAAGAAAGGAGAATACATCATATAAAGTTGAAGAACAAAATATTAACATACATGCTACCTAATCATAGTTGATGAACAAATCTTCAAGAAATTTATTTCCGCACCAATGGATTCGTCAAATCCCTTCAACCGCTTAATACACTCTCCCAAAATAGACGCTTCACGCCCCATATCGTCTTACAAAAATGCGACAACTTCCCTCTATCATTTTGCACGACTATAGTCTAGTTGTTCCATCTCCTTGATCTTTTCATTTGTTTCCTTGTTGTCGCTTGCAGAGTAGAGATCTTTTCAAGTAGTTCGCCCCTTGAAGTAGTATCTCTCACTAGATATCCGTAATCAACTCGCTTTATTTCTCAATGAAACGAGTTTGTGTCGTACAACCTAATGGGCCCATATCTGTTTACTTTAGTGTTTGGGAGAATACAAAAACTCATCATTAAAATTAATAAATGATTGCGCATGTGAAATGAAACTCGTACGTTTTTCTATTTATATCAGAGTGTGAAACATAAATCATGAAACAACTGTGAAATATAACCTTAACTTTTTCGACTTCCCTATATAATCACGTTTGTAATTTAGTCATTATGTTAATACAAATAATGTCTAAAACGTTATTTATATTTTTCGACCTCTCGATGTTTTGATGATAACAAAATGTAAAAACGTTTACGATAAAAATAAACGTTTACAAATTATTAATCGTAAATTTCCATTTCAAATGTAAATCACTTAAGATATGTATAAACAAATCATTAAACATGATTAGTGATCAAGAAAATAATTATTCTTAACCATCACATTTTTACAAAAATAAATATATACAAAATACTTTTTAAATAAAAGAAATGTTTTATTAAACATATAAATTCAAATCTGGTTTTCCTCCCAAAATAGAACCTTCCATACCAGATAAATATGTTCTCACTAAAAGACAAAAAGGGGAGCGTCAGTCTACGGCGGACCCTAGATATATCTGGGACCGCCGAAACCGCCAGCAGTTACCGTTGGGTTTTCATGCCTATAAATATTGCACTATTTCCAGCTGAAAAACAGACCTATTTGCACGAATTTTTTTAGGCTTCTTCCTCTCTCTCTCACTAAATCTCTTGATCACTAACTTTGTTTGATCTTGAATCAAGTGATCTAATCTTTTCTTTCTCATCTCTCATCTTTTCTTTATCAAGTGCAAGAGAAGAACATTCGTATTCACCAAGAAACGAATTGTTGTAGTCTAGTGACTTCTCTTTCTTTGTTCTAAGAACCAAATCTCTATCTTGATTATCTTGTGTGATTATGTAAATTGGATAGTGTATAAATCCGATAGTGTAGATCTTGTGAGTGTGTATATCTTGTGAAGTGGTAGATTGGTTCTAGCTAAGATTAGGACTCGACATTTAGCTTAGTGTCGAAAAATAACGCAAGCGACGTGTAAACGGTTTTCTCCGCCTAAAAGGAGCTTATTGACATAGTGAAATCTCTAGTCGGATACTCGGGGAGTGGAGTAGGGCGAATAGGTGCTTCGTAGCCGAACCACTATAAAATCTTGGTGTCTTGGTTTGGTTGTTTCTTTCCTTATCTCTTTACATTATTATTGTTGTTATCATGTTTTAGTTTAGATAGTTATTGCTTGTTCATATTGTGATTTGATTAAACATATAACTTGAATCTATACATTTTTGAAAGTAAACTTTTAAAACGCAAAACAACTGGTATCAGAGCAAGGTTACTCAAGATTTTTAAAATATATTATATTTTAAAGCTTGGATCGATCTATTCCGACAAATATCTAGAAGGGCAATCTATGCAAAGACCACCACTCTTTGAAAGCGATAGTTTTATTTATTAGAAAATAAATTCGAGACATATGTTAAATCAAAAGATCTAGATCTTTGACATATTATTACCAATGGTGATTTTCAACCTATTGTACAAAATCCGAAAACCAAATTAGATGAGGTTACCCCTTTTGAAAACAAACCGATGATCTCAAAAAGAGACTTGCGAAAAATAATGAAGCCAAAATTGTTATTTACAATGCTTTGCCAAGAAAAGAATATGAAA
>BQNB010148890.1:0-16240 GCA_026074375.1 Tanacetum coccineum | reverse complement strand
ATCATTATTAAATGACATTTCTAAGGCCGTAAATGTTATCGATTTTCAGAATACATGCCATAGATACATATTTTTCTGATTTTTCTGATTTTTAATTTTTTAATTTTTTCTTTTTGAAAAATTTAAATAAAATAAAAATGTTTTTGTGTTTTTATGTTTTTTTATGTGCATATGATACAGGATATACCGCGAGTAACCACCTTTACTCGTCCTCTTCCTTTGTCTGACGTTTTAGCATTTCCAGAGACATGCTTCTCATACCAAGCTTTTCGATCAAGAAATTAAATCTTTCTTATGGCAAAGGTTTGGTAAAGATGTCAGCCAGTTGATATTCCGTCCAAACAAAGTAAATTTTCACTATTTCATTCTCCATCTGCACCTTTATAAGTTGGTGGCGTACATCGATGTGCTTGGCTCTTGAGTGTTGAACGTTGTTGCAGCATAGGGCAATCGCACTTTTGTTGTCGCAGTACAAAGGAATCTTATTGAAGTGAAAGCCATAATCTGTTATCTATGAACGCATCCATAGGATTTGAGCACAACACCTAGATAAGGCAATATATTCAGCCTCTGTACTCGAGATGGCAGTGCTCTTTTGCTTCTTGGAAGACCAGCTAACAATTTTATCACCTAAGAATTGAGCGCTTCCTGATGTACTACATCTAGTGTCCTGACACCCCGCGGGATCTGCGTTTGCATATGTTGTTAGAGATATACCGGTATCCTTCGAGTACCAGAGACCCATGTAGGATATTGGATATCATAACACAAGCCTGGATTAGAGGGTTGGCCGATTATAAAGAGAGAAAATGGGGAGTTCTAGTAAGAGAAAATTACTTAGTGTATGTTTGTGATAAAATGAACAACCAACCCTTCCCATGGCTGGAAAGGGTGTTTAAATACAAGAGTTTAAGTACCCTTAGTGGGCTATAGAGTGGGCTAACATGTTGGTAAAGACCCGGCCCAACACCATAAGTCATACGCTAACGATTAAACTACGAGCTATGTTATTCTAGACAATACACGGGGTGACCGAATCTTTTTTGTAAACCTAACAATCCCCCCTAAGGGAGGTCACCCCAGAAAATATAGTTTGAATTCTAGCATTCTAAGTCTTGATCTAATGACAGTAGCTCGTAATCTTTGATTCTTCATTCATTGGTTTCTTTGTACAAAATGTAGTGATCTTTTAACTTTAAGCTTTAGCTTGTTCCATTAGGCTTATCTTTGTATGTGATCTTGAACATTCTTGAGATCATCAGCCAATCTTAATCTCTAATCATCCTTGATGTGAAGTATTGCCTCCATGTGATGTTGTGACCTTCGAACCGGCATGCTTACACTTTTCTGGATCATGATAGCAAGCATCAGAGTAGCGAAAGCTGTGTTGTAGGTCTTTCAGCTATCATGATGTCTTTGATTAGGAATATGAAGTATGAGCATGGGGTTGTGAATTGACATGTCTCTGTCCAGCAACTGCTACCGTCGGGATTCCTGCAAGTATACGTTAGTAATAAACACACGAAAGTGTCTTTGTTCACTTTCGTTGAATAAGGTTGCAAGAACCACAGTTCCTTGTTAATCAGTTTAAATACTACCTGTGATCAGCAGGTAGATGTTTTCGAAAGAAACTCTCCTATGTAGGGGTTTCGCAGCTGTGTAGCCGTTCTCAAAACTGAGCTTCATCAATGTAGACAAAGCACGGAATGCAGTGTGACAACCAGTAGGGATTAAAACTCAGATTAATGGAGTGTAATTGATTTGTAAATATCAGTCGGTGTCTTACAAGGTAAGAGTTTTGAGGATCACACTTATGCAAAAGTTTTTTATTAAATAATCATTTTTCATCTGCATAAAACACTTTTGGTTTGGAAATGATATACACCCCTCGTCATGTCTCTCCGAAAATTCAGTTGTTGGCACATCAGAACGGTTTTTTCAAAACTACTCGTCATTTCATTCCCCTAGAACAAGTTCTGAGTCATAATGAATCGCCACAATCGCTCCTTTATCCTGGCTCGCCTGACAAGCTTGATTCCTCACAAAGAGATCTCACCATGTCACATACAATAGAGCTGGTTTGATGTTGGCTCTAGAAGGCATTTCAATCTTATTGTTAGTACTTTCGTATCACATCCGGATTGTTCTGGCAATACTACGAGGATAATGCGTAGGAATCTTAAGATCTTTTCTTGTTATCTACATTGTGGGGATGAACAAGCATAGTTTATATTAGTGTCCTAACGATATTTTATAGTGATCTCAGTCTCTAGACTCATTTGTGCATTTTTGGTTTTTAGTAGTCGGAAGGTAGGCAATAACTCCCGCCACCTTTTCAATATCATCTAACTCGGAGTGAGAGAGATGAATAGAAATGTATTGATTCTCACCATGACGATATTGAACACAGGAGTCCTTTGAGGGATCTGAGTGGCTAGGGAGGGTTGTTGTAGGGTATCACTGGGGTCAATGATACATGTCTTCAATGTCAACAAATCAACCATGTGATTCTTTTGACAGTCATAATGTAGTGACTCGGTTTCTGCCTCATATGTTTAAGGAGGGATGATTTCTTTTCACCATTTATCTGAACATTTCTTTTGCTAGCTCCTTGTTGGGTTATTTTCTATTACTAGTCTATTACTCAGTCGGAACTCTTCCTTTAAAATTCCCAACATACTCCTTTGTAATCATCCTAACGGACTTCTACACTAATCTAGTGGTTGTCCTTGGGTAGATCCTACTAGTTTTGGCATGGGTATAATGGGAACATGTACCTAAGCCATACCATCCTTATAACTATGTTAAGTAAATTCATGGTGGTCTATTGGTATCTGTTCACTCTTGCCATAAAAAACCAGTTGGATAATCAATCGCAAGTGATGGGCGATGTAAACATCTATCCCCAAGCATTAGTACCTCGTATTGTTTTTGATTCATGAAACTGCTCCCCCTTAACATGTGCATGCGATATTCGAGATTCGTTTGGCCACATGGGAGGAGGAAGTACCTGCTCTGTGTCTTAATAGGATCACATTTTAGTCAGATGTAATATGTTAATCACATTCTCTCCCTCTGGATCAAAAATTTTAAACACTTTGGGATTTTAGGATCTCTTTTTATTTGTAAAATATGTTAGAATATTTGGTAGTATTGTGGTCTCTGATTTAAATACAAGCCGATATTGGAACCTATATATGCTCCCCCTCATTAATGAGGGATTTGTTAGTGTCAGTTAGCGTCGAGTTTATAAATGATTTGGAGTGTTTTAATCTGAGATAACATCATGTAAATTCATTAGAACAACACATAATACTGATACACAATATCTGTATTTTGTACAGGTTATGTATGAGACAGGACCTGAAATGTTCAAACCGAAAGTGGCATAGTCATTTTGTCCATGTTAGCAATCTGTAGTCCGTCTCGATACTCTCCAGAATGGATGTTTCCTCAGTTCCAACGAACCTGCAATATCCTTTCACGAGTATGATTTGAAATAGTTCTTGCAAGTCGCATTGTCTTTTTGTGTTTAGAAGCCCATAATATTTGAAGTAATCAACTTGATCCAGAAACCGTAACCCAAAGTCACTTTTCAGTCTCCGGACTGTCTGCATTTCTCCTTATGTGATAGTGATAATCTAAAGGAATCATCATACTTATCATACCTATGTATACCTTTTTTGTCAACAAATTTTACTCCTTCGAAAATAAGCTTAGTGATTAACTGACTGGGGAAATATTAGTCGAATTAGATACATTATTTTGTCAATCTCTTCGAAGGATTCTAAAACTACATATTTATTTCCAAACAAAATCTAAGCCCTTTTAAAACAATGGAGGTGTAGGTAATATTGATCGAAATGTAGTTTTAAGCTAGCTACTAATCTTGAAAATTATATTTAAGCCTCTGCTTTCGATAATAGCTTATGCCAAAACTGAAAGCCCTGTGGGTCGCGAAAACTCCCGCTCAAATTAATATATCCGTTAGAGAGGTTAAAACTTTTCACGTATATATACCGTGACATATGTTGAAGATAATCCAAAACATTCTCCTTCACCCCTCGAACAAAGACACCCCCGTTTTCTATTTAAGATCCTTATTGTATTTGTTTCCAAAGTGTCGAAATTTTCGTTGAAAGGTCTGTTTGTAGGTTTCGAGAATTTATTCACAGTGATTTGATCTAGAACACTTTGCAAATGGTCAAACCAAATGCTTGATCATGAAAAATCAATAATTTTTGAGAAAAATCGCTTTGGGTTATACAACTTATACCAAAGCGCGATTGGTCCTTTCAGTCGCAAGTTACATGGAGCAAGTTCCTAATAGCTATATGTTGGCATTCTAATCCTAAAGGTTCCCCTGAAACACATAACATCTAAAACCTAAATGAGTTAAAATTGATTAACTCCCTGGTTCGTCAAATAGTATATATATATATAACAACTCAAATGCAGATCTCAAAAAACCAAAATGCCTTAACCAGGCAAAAAGGGTCAAATCTACAAAAGGGTAAAATATATGACGAATCAAATCAATAATAAAAAGATTTCCTGGAAGAGTATTCCGGGGTAAGCTATGTCCACAACGGGGCTGCATTTGAAGTTATCCATGGTTTGATGTCGCCTCAATTGAATGATGAAGAAATATGATGGAACACTGATTATATTTACAACTAAAATTATTAAAATCAAATTCTAAGTTTATTCTAGGGAACAAATATAGGAAATGGGATCTGCCTCCAAAAACTACGGAAACAAAATTAGTTATTGGGGAATCCTAAATATATTAGTTTTAAAGTTAATATACGGGATAGACATGGTATCGGGGACCCTAAATACTAAAAAATTAAGAAAATTAAAATGCTAAATTAAAATTAAAAATTCAAAATTCAAATTCTAATTATAAACTTAATTTAAAATTGAAAAGTAAAATAGAACCTAAAAACGGGAGGTCGTTTGAATGTTTAAAGAACGAAACGTTTTGTAAAATGTGTTACCCTGTAAACGGGTCTTAAAACTGACAATTTAAGAAAAATTAGCCTCACTATAAATTTTATATTTTTCCTAGGTACACTAAAATGAGCACAGAAAATTTTGTAAAATGATGAGTAGTAGCCTCTTGTTGCTGTATTCTCGAATGCACTTCGCTCTGGAAAGAGTGGTAGATGCTAACACTCAAAGTAATTGAGTTTTTAATGATGCTTCTCTTGCACTCGCAAGTTATACTAAAAATCATTTAGCTCGTCCACTGCGTCCAGCTACAGATAAGAGACTATCATAGTAGAATGTAGAACTCGCTTATCTGTAACAACAAAATTTCTAGTACTTCTCATTACATAAAATAAATGTAAAGTTTATCAAAACACGATATCATCTACCTATCAATAAGCTCCTAATTTTTGTCCTACTAGAGAGTTTGATAACTCTTCCTAAAAAGTAAAGCGAAAAGCTAATTATATGCGATTAGAAACACTCCACCAGTTATCGCCTGCCAATCTCATCGTGTAAGTACTACCCTCTAATCTCAATGTTTTTCTCCCTGCAAGCGGACTAACAGTGATCATCACTGGACACAATAGGACATAAAATGCCTGGTAGGGCCTAACTAAACCACTAGGGGACTAACAAAGGTAACCACTAAAAAAAGTACCAAAATTACACGCGCAAATGGTTGTCCTGAGGTGGACCACGCTGCAAGGTGGGTCCATAGTGGATTATAGCCAAAACCTAAAAAAGCAAACTTATTCAGGGGCGTAAGAGGCAACATTTTTTGTAACTAAGCTACTTTTCTTTTGTCTAAATCCCTAGGGAAATAAGCAGAAAATTAAGTCTTTAGGACAGCAGGCTAATAAGCTTAAGCTTATTTAGCTTTATTTTTAGGGATTTGAAAAGCTACCAATATAATGCTTACAAAACTATGGGAATTATGATACTGAGGTAAGGGAGTCTCTTATGATAAGCTTAAGCGGTTACCTAATAGCCCTTCTCCTCTCCTGTTGCCATCGGATTGCAATGACGGCTATGTGACAGTTTAATATAAAACAGAAATGGTGCCTACTTTTAGCCTAGAACTCCCTTCCGCACCTAAGCTTGAAGGGGAGAGTAAGCTACAAAGTTTGTAGGAATTAAAGAAACTACTATTATGCTACAAATTAAAAGATATAACAAGGCCTCCTAGGATTATCACCAAATATAAGCCTATAAAAAGGGTGCTGAAAATTGGTTCCAGGGGGCACACACCACCGCCCCAAAGCGGGGGTGAAAACATGGCATTGGGGTTTTAAGGCTTTTTTTAGCCACCCCTTATCAAAAATATAGCTTCTTATGTGCTTTTTTTTTCTCAAAGACAACCCAAGAGACGAGATTTAAAAGGGATGCAAAATGAGTTATTTTCAAAGATTAGGCTTCTAAGGTTAAGAAAAGCTGCGTGATTAATGGGGTTTAAGTCAGCTGTTTACCAAAGATCATGCATTAGCCTGAATTGAACTCTAGACTTGGTCTCAAACCAAAGGCGACAGCACAAGGGGCACAAAATGAGGGGAACAAAAAGCTTTTAAGAAAACAAGTTTTTCATTAAAAGGGATCTTTAAAACCAGGTTAAAAGATGATACACACAGCTTAATTCATTAAGCTGTGTGTATGTTGATTTTAGCTTAACACAGTTTGGTAGTAAAAAGATAAAAACAAGAGCAGCACTTGAGACCTTAATTTAGCTTATGATCTATCCAAATTAAATCCATACACTCAGCCAAAGTTGGCTGAGTGCACTTGACCCATGAATACCCCAATATGACCCATTTTGAGACAAAACCAAACACCCCCTTAAATATACAAATTGGCTTTTAACTGTTTTTGAGTGAAGTAACAGCTTAATAAAGGTAACTATGATCAACATGTAAACATTTTAACTTGGTATGATCCAAGTTTGACAGCATAAAAGTACGAATTTACCCTTTTGATTTTTGACAGTGATAGTATGCAAATTTTCAAAGAAAACTCTTTACTTTTCATTAACAAAAGAGAAATTACAACATAAATCTTTAAAATAGAACTGAAGTGCAATAATGCTTAAAAGAAATACTGAAAATTAAGATTAAACTAAAACATAAAAAAAAAGTGTAACATGGTGTTGCTTGGTCTCTCTTCCTTTTATAACAAGTCCAAAGACATTCTTGGTCTTCACATTGTGCTAGTTGGGTGTGTAGAAAGTCTTCACACAATTCCCAGCCCTTGGATTGCCTTGTGCTACTTTATCATACATCTCAGCCATTGATGTTCTTGGGTTAACCAAGATTGCCAACATGGCAGGTTATAAGGGACAGGGTTGAGTGGGTTTAGGTTAGGGCATTAATGAGAAGGGTACTGAGAGGGGATGGGGGTGAAGAGAAACCGTGGGTGAGGTGGTTTGGGTTTGGCGGGAATGTGGGTTGAGGTACGGGTTGGTTACAGGGTTTAAAAGGAAACGTTGGGGAAGAGGCAACCCAAGCCCCTCATCTTTCTTACTCTTTTCATTTTATTTGGCCGGGTTTTTAGTTATAAAAAGGTTTGGAAAGTGGCAGTAATGGTCCTTGTGTTTTGTAACTAAAAAGGGATAAAAGGGACTTTAGGTGAATTACAAGAATGGTCCCTGCTGTTTTTAACTAAAAGAAATAAAGAAAGTTTAAGCAATTTGCAAAACTAGCCCTTGTGTTTTATTTTCCTATTTTTCTTTTATAAAACCTATATTAAAAATGACAATTTTAGTCCCTAAGGTTTATAAAAAGGATTAATGGGCTTTTGTTGGGCTTGGGCTTGTATTGGGCCCACTGGGTTTGGGTTTGGGCCCAATAAGGTACAGGTTTGGTTATTGGGCTTTTGGGCTTGTATTGGGCCCAATTGAGTGTGTCTGGGCCCAATAAGGTTTAGGCTTATGTTATTGGGCTTTTTAAGGCCCAATAAGGTTAAACCCGCGAGGGGGATACATGCTTAAACCATGAATGCAAGTGTTTTTCCAACTTTATGTTATCCTGATTTATAATTGCCTAAGTCACCTTTACTGCCAATATTTCTTAATCATGAACCATTAGTCACTTGCGAGTGAACGCGAATATTGTGGATAGATCTATCGGGGTGTGACGACTCCCGTTGGTGTACCTATACTTTTTGGTACCAATAGCACTATATTTGATAATAATTGGTAACTTTGGCAAGTTACCTTTCCACGAGGACATTTGTTCTTTTTATTTTATGTTTTTTTTTCTCACCAATGTCACTAAGGGTGATGGTGCATGTTTTTTTTTTTCCATATTAACGTATTAATATCATGAGCTTAGGGCAATAATACTGTTTTTCCATGATAATTGTATATGCAATTATTACACTTATGGGTGTATAACAACGTAACCCACTGTTATGATAACTTGTATTCAAACTGTTTTCCATAATAATTGTACTCATTGCAATTATTACACTTATGGGTGTATAACAACGTAACCCACTATTGAACTTGTACTCAACCTGTGTGTTGACCCTTTTAGCATGTTTATCTCGGGTAATTGAGCAACCTATGGCACGGAGTGGCACGGACTTGAAGATGGCTAAACTGTTATCATTCAAACTTTATGTTTCTAGATTTTGAGACCTCCTTTGTAAAACTCTGATATGATATTGAATAATAACTAAATTTTCCAAAACGTCTCTTTTGAGTCGTTTTCTATGATTATGTCTGTTGATCCATGAAGTAATACCCCAGATTAGCTTCCGCTGCTATATATCAAATATGGGGGTGTTACACCATGACTGTCTTCAATGTCAGACAACAACTTAGTGTTTCTGACAGATTATGTATTGACCCGGTTTCTGCCTAAGTGTATGGAGGGCTTCTTTCTTTTCATTGATAAGTGTTAAATTGTATACATTAAATACCCAGGATTCTGCCAATTAAAAGCCAAAAAAATATGCTCAAAGATGGAAATAGGTGTGCTTTTATGTGTTTCAATGTGTCAGGAAAGGATAGTTAAGTCAAAAGGAGCAAAAAACAAGCAAAAAACCGCAAGAAATGAAGAGACAAGTGATCAAGAGAAGACAAGAGGAAAGATATCAAAGCCGGATCAGCCTGACACAACGAAAAAGTCAAAATAAGTCAAAGACAAGAGAAGAAAGTCAATGAAGACCCAATTGAAGTCAAATGATCAATAATGACAGTTTTCTAAGTTTAAAGGGTTTCATTATGGATGTTTTGAAGTTCCAGACCAAAGATGGTCAAAAGTTAGAAAGTTGGTTTATTAAGAGGAAAAAGGAGATAGCAAGTACAAGGGCTAGGATTGACAACTTTCAAAGTTATTTTACACTACATTTGGAAAAAGAAAACAGAGGGGCCTGTAGTGCAAATATGCCAAAGTTTCAAACACAAGGCGGGTTATATTTTCCCCTAACCGTCCTACAACTACTTTTCCGCCAAAAAACCCAACTTCCTGGTAATCACTCTTTTCCGTTCTTCTACTAACTTGCTTTACCTGGTATTTACCATTGCCACATCCATTTTGCACACGTGGCAGCCTTTTATTGGTCCGAACACCTCACCATACATCATCAACGGCTTAAATTCAAATGAATAAGATCCAATGGCTAGGAACGATTGAAGCTCGCATCCTTTCATCACTCTCGTCTATAAATAGAAGCCTGTAATAGATAGTGAGAGTGTTAGATAGTTAGTGAGTTAAATTTTCTTTGTAATTTTCTCCTTTCAATTTACGTTTACTGTTCATTTTGTCGAATTAAGCTTTTTAAATCTTTCAAATCAATTGTACTTTGTGTTTCGTATCTTGTATTCTTCCTTTAAAAGCAATAAAGCTAATTGAGTGGTGTTTGTTTTTAAGTTTTCAAGTAATAAGCTGTTTTGAGCCAATAAGCTTGTAATAAGCTCATTGTAGCTTAATATAGCTTATTTTGTTCAAAAGTTGTTCAAATCTTGTTAAAAGCTTTCTATAAACTGTATTTGTTTACTTTAGTTCAATGTTGTCCATTTAAATTTAGTTTGATTCAAATTTTGAAGCATTGAGGAGTAATAAGTTCAAAGAAGCTTATTGAGCTTTAAGCTCTTGGTTTAGAGGCAAGGTGCCATTAGGTCATTGAGTTTTAAGGTCACTCATTCAGAAAGAGTGGCCTAGTGCCTGAGATTACATAAAATTCAGGTTTCACTCTTTATTTTTCAGTTTAGCATTTGAAGCTTATCCTAAATGCTTATTGAGAATTTAGAAATGCTTATTCCTTATTGAAGAGTGTTTAGTTGATCATTAGTTTTGACTGTTTTCACTTTTCCATTACCTATTCTAGCTAAATATTGTTCTTAGTTAAATCTGTTTTTAACTAGTGATAAATGTCTAGCTGATAAACTAGTTTATTTTTCTTAATGAGCTAGTTATTTTAGTGCCTAGATAGCTTAATTAGGTTAGTTTTAGATTGAGTAGATATAAGGTTTAGCATTTTTAGTTTTTAAAATAGATTTTAGATAAAATTTAGTTTGGACAGTTCATATTAACTAGTGTTTGGATTAAGGTGTAATTGACTCTTAAAGTCAAATTTAGTTGGTAAATCTACATAAGTCAGTTGAGTTAAGTGAAATAATCAAGTTTTAAATAGGTTTTAAGAATTAATTTGTAGAATTTCAAAGTTTATAGCTTAAAAAGCTTGTGTTAGCACCAGGACACTTTTTATGATAGAATAGTTTTAAGAGCTAAGTGATTCACAGGATTTTAGAGTTCTAGTTTGGTAAATATAGGTTTAGTAACACTGAGTGAGTGATTTCATGAGTTTTTAGTTAAGAATTTTGTCTTGCACTTGAGTTTTACCAAGTAGATCAGCAACAACAGTTCTTATTCAGTTAATACTGCTGTTGCTTATCATTTTTAAAAGCTTCTTTTTAGCTCTTTAAACTAGGAGATAGAACTTAGCTTTAGGAACCTTAATAGTACTCCATTAGCTCAACTTAGATAATCTTTTAAGTTTTAGTTTTAAGCTTTTAGTCTAGCTTAAATTTTCTTGCAAAAAGTAGTAGCAGCAGCAACTTAGAATTCTTGCTCATTTCTTTTAGATTTTTCTTTTCTAGTTATCATTTACAAAAACCTTTTATCTAGGTTTATTCAATAATCATAGGAGAGCTTATTTGCAAAATTTCAGTTTCTAAGATTTAGTTTTAAGCTAGTTAGCTTATTAAGGTATAGCTTAAAAACAGTGATTAAGCCTGAATCTTCACTTTTTAATAACAAATTTCTTGTTATTCTTGTTCACTTTTAGCTTATTTCTTTTTAGAAATCCCTAGCACACATCTTAAGCTTCATCTAGCTTCTTTTGGTTTTCATTTTCATTAAGTAATAAGCTAGTAATAAGCAAAAGTTTAAAAAGTTAGATTTTCAAAAGCAAAAGCTATAGTTTCTGTGATACAGTATTAGAAGCTAATTTTCTAGCTTATTTAGTTGATAAAAGTCAAATGTGCTTTTGTTAAAGTTGTAGTCTATAAGCTCAAGTTCAACTTTGTAGTTTTAAGTTTTTGCTTATTTTCACTTTTTAGATAAGCAAAAATAAGCTAGGTCGTAGGGTCTATTTGGTACATTTTCAATAGTTAGAGGTTTCCTGTTTTCACTATAGTGTAATTTCCTTTTATTTTTCCCGCCTACCCTTTACTTTCATTCTTTTCATTTTCTACCCTGTCTTTTTAGTAGAATAAAATAGTTTTAATATTTTCAATTTTAGTTTTAATAAAATTAGGTTTTAGGTTTTAATTGGCAAAATTAGGGTTAAATTGCTATATAAAAATTGGGCATTTTTATTCCTTTAGTTTTCTGCACATTTTAAGTAGTTAAAAACCATTTTTCTTTATTTTTTTTAGTTAAATTTGTATTTTCTAGGAATTAAAATAGGTTTTTAGTAATTTCTTTTTCTTAGGAAATTCATAGAAAATAGAAAAATAGGTGGAAAAATCTAATTCTTTTTGTAATAATTTTCTTTTTCATTCTAGTAATTTTGAAAAATAAAAATAGATTTTTAGTGTTAAGTTTTAGAAAAAGTGTATTTTTAGTAACTCATTTTTCTTTAAAAAATCATAGAAAATTCAAAAATAGTTAAAAAATTCTAATTCTTTTTCCTAAAATTTTCTTTTTAAATTTGTGATTTTTAGGTATAAAATTTGTTAAAAGTAGTGCCTTAGATCTTAAATTTCAGTTTTAGCTCACGTTTTTAATTTTCGTGTATTAAAATTTCATGCTAGTTAATTGTTTTTAGTTTGTGCTATTAAATTTGTAGTGTATTCAATTTTCAAAAATTCCTTTATCAAATGCTTGGGACTGTATCGATTCTCCAGCACAGCCATCGTGGGATAACGACCCGGGTACACTATATACTACTTCCTCGGTTTAATAGACTTTGTTTCTAGACTATTCTTACTATATATATTTCTATATTTTATTCTATTTATTATATATTTTAGGTGTAGTTGGGACGAGTCAATTTTTTGCGACCGTTTGCCGGGAGGCTGTGATACCGTATTTTGTACAGTTGACATTTTGTGTTTGAATTGTGTAATTTTTCTTTATTAAAATATAAAAAATACAAAAAATATTTTTCATTTTCTTTTATTAGTATAATTATAAGATAAAAACCAAAAAAAACCAAAAATATAAAAACATTGTCATAAAAAGAAATAAAATTCACAAATTGGTAAAATACCAAAAATATAATATTATCAACAGATGGATTTATCATAATAACTTCCGGTGAACTTGTGGGTACAACCTCGAACAATGGATTTACAACTTGCCTTTTGTGGCACTTGCGAGTACGTTCACCTTTGAAAGTTAAAACAAACTATAAGAGGGGTATAAGGAGAGGTTGTTCAATGAATAACAAACACGACAAGGAGAATATAGCTTTCGCGATATCCCTTCCTCCGCTCCTTTGTGGTTTTTCTTTCTCGAAAGAGCTGCCGTGAGCTTGACTGATATCAGGTTTAAGTTGTTTTATCATTTTGTCCGTGAAAATAAATTGTTGAAAATAATGGAAAAATCTCAAAAATGAATTTCTTTTTTCTTCGTATTATTAATCTTTTCTTTCTTCTTTATGTTTAATTCGTTATGAAGTCATTCGTTTATCGTTTGAATCCGATTTACCCCCCACTTAAAGTATGAGCGACTTGTGGGTGTGCTGTACACTGCCAGACCTTTTGTTGTTCAAAAAAGCGGTCTTGAGAAACGATTCTTGTTCCTAAAAATTGTGCAAGGTGTTGCTAAGGTGTGGAACCCCGGTTGTGGTCCGTATTGTCAAGGATGTGACTTTTACGGAAAGAATTTAAGGAAGAATTTGTTTATCATTTATGTGGAAATGAATTTTTCGAAGAACCTTCAAGATACTTCCGAATCATCGTATGACAATTACACGTTGTTTAATGCTCCTCAAGAGCCATTCGTTGGTAATCAGGACTCCGGTGAAAAGTCCTCACCAAGTCCTCTACACATTGACCATTGTTGTCATGAGTGCGGTGACTTTCGTTAGATTGGAATCTTTTGTCGGAAAAATGAACTTGTAAGTCTTTTGGGAAAGGTGCTCATTAAGGTTATAATTGCCCTCCGAGAGTTCGGATTATCTCTTCATCCGGAAACCTGCTAAAAATCAAACCATCTGATGAGACCTACAAAACTGCAAAGTTTGCAAACAACAATGTCTTCTTGGTACATGCCAAAAATGTGGTTGTAATGAATACAATGGAGTTTGTTTTTATTGTACTATTGGAAACGGAACACCAAGCAACTTTTCAACTCCATACTTTTCTAACGATTCTCCAAGTGTTGCAAACCATCCTCCACAATCCCAATACGTACCATACTCTCGTGAGTTATGTGGGAACGATTCTCATTTACGGTTCGATTGTCCACCTCAGTCCCGTTTGTTACAATCAGGACCATTGTTCATCACACTTTGTTATTTCCACAAACTTCAACGAGTTTTCCACAAACAATATCTTTGTGTGAAGATTACGGGGGTCCTCATGAACCTTCCCAACGTTCACCAAATGAATGATGATATTATCATGAGCAAAATTCTTGCTTATGATCAATTGCTTTTGGGTTTGGACAAGTTCAAACCCCGCAATGTTACCGTCAATCATCAATCTTCAATTCCCACATAAGCTTCTCAATTCTAGTATAAAGTTATGGAACAAATGATATCCCTTATGTGATTTGGTTGGTCAAGCCATACAAAAGAAGGAAGAAGAAAAGCGAATCGTGGAAGAGCAAGCGGCTGAAGATCGATATTGGAAGATTCCCATTTGCTACGATGATGACGAAGACGATACCATTACAATCACACCCGTTTTACCAATCGAGGAACCCGATAACTCTCTAAGTATGGGGGACGAGCATCTTGACACTATTCCAGCAACGGAATCAGAAAAACAGGGTAATAAAAGTCTAGTATTGAGAAACCTTGTTTTTCTTTTTTTCCCTAATCCCAAGTGAGTCCGAGGGTATTCCCGACAATATGTGTGATGTGGCTCTTTGAGAAAAACCACCGCTCTTAATGTCTTCTCAATGAATCATTTGAGATGTTGTTCATATCTCTGACGATCGCTAATTCTTCGAGTGATGACGATTCCACCTACGGTGAGAATATCGAGTACTGTCTGATGCAATCACTCCAGATGTTGAGATCGTTCAGCTTAGAGGGTGGTGGTGATTTGTTGACCCCGAAGTTGAAAGATTGTGAGGATATTCTTTCAACAATTCAAAGGACGTTACCCTCGTGAAAATTGTTGAATTTCAATCTTCTTATTGCTAAGATCGATTCATTAGAGATAATCCTACTCCATCTCTGAAGTTGGATAAAAGTCTACCTCCACATTTCCTAATCTTTTCTTGGAGGAGGCTAACACCTTTGATAATTCTTCGCCCGAAGCTGAAACTTTCTGCTTTGATTTGGAAGAGATTAGTAGTGGCAGTACCACTACCCGTTCTGATTATTCTCTTGGATATGATGCTTTCTATTCTGATGACGATCATATTAAAGAAAGAATAGTGGCTGTACCACTACTCCTGTTGATTTTTCTCTCAATATGATTCGTTTATCTCTTTGATCTTTCGACTAATCAGTTTCTTGTCCTGTCCGATAGGAGTGACCTTTATCATGAGGTATTTCGCGATGACTCACTCACATCATGTCTCTTCCGAATATTGAATGTTTCCAAATTTAATGATTGAGCCGATCGGGAGATTTGCTTCTATTGACCTCGCGGATTCGTAAGAATGTTTCTACGACTAATGTGAATGTACCACTTGAGGATGGACTAATTTCTCTCTTCGCTTATTGTTGTATGATCTTTCTTGCTTTTCTCACGTATCCCGTTGTGCCTCCATATCTTCTCTACACCGGAATGAGATGCCTTTTTTGACCCGGGCATTTCCATATTGACTCATTCTTTCTATGCCGGAAGTGTTCATCGGAGTGAACTTTCTTTTTTTTATGTAATTCAATGTTTAGCCAAACACCTTGCAAGAAAGTCAGTATGATGATTTTATCTTTCACTTGCTCCCCTGAGACCTATGAATTCGGGGTCGAGTCGAGCTTGTGACTCGGTTAACAAAAACAAGGCGCTTCGTGGGTGGCAACCCATGCTTATCAGTAGTAGTATTATAATAAGTGTTTTTGTGTGAGGAGGCTTAACTCTTCCATTACCCGTGTTTTGTCCGTGTTTTGTCTGTTTTGTTTTGTATGTCCAGGATTTCCCGGATTATGAAGACTCTCGTGCTCGCAGTTTTGCCTTTAGAGTTTCACATCCTCAGCTTCATTTTGGGAATTCGATATCCAAATTTAATCGACTAACGTTTTATCTTTTGGCACACATAATAAACGGCCTTAGATTTAAAAAGGTACCCCTCTCAAAACATCGAGGATGATGTTTAGTTCTAGTATGGGGGGGATCTTCGATTTGATTTTTGCCTGCAGCCGTTGTTATCACGTAATCCCGTTTTTACCACCAAAACTTTTGCAAAAATACCAAAAAATTAAAAAAATTTAAAAATTCAAATAAGTGTTTTGTCATAGTTTTGACTTTCCTAATGGGTAGAATGAGAATAATTTTTGACGCAATCGGTCGTGTTAAGCCCTAGCTAGTTCCTCAACTTACCGCTTGTAGGCTAAGCTTTCACGAATTCTATTGCTTCGAACTTTAATAAGGTGAAGAACAAGAAGTGATAGAGTTAAATATAAG
>BQNB010148889.1:0-16240 GCA_026074375.1 Tanacetum coccineum | reverse complement strand
CTCAACCATGAGGATTCTGAGTGTGACAAGTGTCACAGTCGACAAGTGGTATGGTTATGGTTATCTAAAGGAGATTGTGGTGCGAAGAGCAGATCAGAAACTTTACAAGTTCATGGAAAGTCATTTTTTAAGACTACATCTGAACGACATCGAAGACATGCTGCTTCTCATTGTTCAAAACAAACTCTTCAACCTCGAAGGAGACATAATTGTTGACTTGGCAACGGCGTTGCGTATGTATACTCGGAGGATTGTTATTCAAAAGAGAGCTGAAGACCTTCAACTAGGTGTAGAAAGTTACCAAAAGAAGCTCAACATCTCCAAACCACACACACACGATGTTGACATCTCCTTCAAAGAACTGTACACCACACACTTTGAACTACAAGGAGTTATTTATGAAGACATGCTAAAAAGGAAGAGACTGATGCGTACTGACGAGCTCTACAAGTTTAGTGACGGCACACAATGACTCAGTTAGTAAAACTCTGCAGCAAAGGTTGACGAACTTCAAGTTGGGGTACAACAAGTCCATGAAAAGGAGGTTATGAACCAAGACAGATCAAAAGTGGACTCGCATCATGATTAAAGATATCGATCAATAGTTGCTGGAAAGAAGGATTATGAGGAGCTTAGAGAAGTTGGTTGGTGGAAGGGATTATGGGACTGGCATCAGATTACTGCAGCAGACAATATGACTCTGTCATATTTCGTTCTACTCATTCAGGTCATGTCTTATAAAACAAATCTTGTGAATATGTAAATAAGTAGTCTAGAACATAAAATCGGTTTATATAGTGTTCGAGTACAAATTTTCATGAATTTTTCATTAAATTCAAAATCTTTCAAATTACGTACTCGACACCATATAATTCCCTCATAAATTAAGGGGGAGCATTAAAAAGTTCCTAATAAGGCTTGCTAATAATCAAAACATTTTCCCCCAAATAGTTTTCAAACATATTTGAATCAATTGATATCCAAAATATCAAGAAATTTAACATTTTTGATAAGGGAAGAAAATATGATTAAAATATGCAATTTGTAATAAGTGATTAGTAAAGACTTAAGTGCGGTCTCCTCCCTCTCCATGCTAAAAAATTTTAGTTATCGATGTATGTGTTGAGGGGGAGAATCTATAAAAAGTAAAAACTATCAAGGTACAAATGTTTTGATATTTATATCACAAGTACCCTGATTGAGTTTTTCAAAATGGTTTTAAAGCAATTAGAACAATACCAAAGACCGACCATGTACTTACTTTTAACGGAGTTATAAGGTGGTTAAGTATAGGTATTCATTCCCATGATCCAGCTAGAATCGGAGGGATCTACAAGGACATTTCATTAGATGGAATAGAAGTCCTTATGTATGATACAAAAGTCAGTGTAAAGTAGAAATTTCTAAACACATATTGTACACCTGCCCATACCGCAAAGAAAATGGAGGAAATTAACAACTTCCAGCAGGAAGCCGATGAAAGCTTTTTCCGTGCATGGGAAAGATTTAAAGAACTGCTAATGAAGTGTCCTCAACTGTTGATCCTAATAGAATAGATCTTGCTTAGCTTGTATAAGGCTAAGTTGTATTCAATAAATTCAAAACAACTATGATAGAAACTTTGATTGTGAATATCAAAGACTATGCAGAATCTAGTCAATGATACTAAGAAGAATCTCAATGAAACAGTAATGGATAAGATTAATAACAAAAATAGTTTACCAAACTTTCAGCCTCAATATAATACAACACTCTTAATAGTGTTAGGGTTACAAAACCTTGAAGCTATATTGATATCAAAACAAATGATTTCTAGATATCTAACTCTATGCCCTAGGACCTCCTTTTATACACCAAGGAGTCCTAACCGGCTTACAATATTTTCCTAAGTTATCATGATCTTCTAAACAAATAACTTATACGTATCTTTTACAAAAACATCTCATACTTATCACATAAGTAATCTTTATCTTTTCTCTGATATGTCTTTGATCTCTTCTCTATCAGCATAAACTCTTCCAGCAATTGTAATCTTTAAGCAGTTGCAACTTTCACACCAATAGTAGTAACTTTTGTACTAGCAGCACTAACTATGTACAAGCAGCATTAACTACTTAGAAAGTTTTCTTCAATCTTCATTAGCAGTACTAAGTTACATTAGCAGTAGTAACTTGCAGTAGTAACATATACTATGTTTATACCCGTGATTTAATCAGGATAATGATAGCTTTAGAAAGGGCTAAGAGTTCATTTTGTGTAATTTATGTGTGTTAAGTGGTTTGAATAGGTGCATGATATTGTTTTACGGTGTATGATCATCTCATTTTAATGTGCGTTTGTGTTTCGTGATGAGTATTCCATTTGTTCACTTATAGTGATAATTGAAAGGAAAGGCGTATTGCATGCAAATGCTACGTCAATAGTTGGATGATTTTGTGTTAAGCGTTTATGGGAAATGTAACATGATGGAAATAAGTGAAGTGTGTGAAATTTAGATATTTATAGTGGACTTTCTAAATATAGAAAGTGAAATGTGAAAGGAAAATTTATTTTTAAAAAGTTAAGTAGTTGCGTTTATGTGAAAAGGTTTACCCAAATTAGCTTAGGTTTTTTATAAAAACTTAAGGTAATAAAGATAATTAGTTAATTAATAAATAAAGAAAAGAAAAAAATATAATTAACTTATTAACTTATTTATATGTATGAATTTTGAAATTTAAAATAAAAAATAAATATATATATAATTAAGGGGTGTTGTGGGCCGGTTTTGAAGAAAGAAAAAAAAGGAAACAAGTTTGAGTTAAATTAGGACTCTATATAGTATAAATACAAATTTAATAAATCCCTAAATCAATTTTCTCTCCTCCTATCCCTTTGTTCAGCCAATCCATCAAGAAAAAGAAAAAAAAAAGTTTTTTTTTATCAAGAACAAGTTTGGTGAATTTGTGTTTCAAGATTCAAGGTTTAGGTAAGTTCAATTAATCTTTTTTTTAGTTTTTCTTTAAAACATGTAATAATTAATATGATGGATCTTTAGGGTTATCAAAACTTCTGTAATTAAGGATGTTTTAATTATGCTAGAACGTTTAGGGTTTAATTAGGATCTTTTTGGTGTAAGTGGTTAGAGTTAGATCCAGTTAATTCATGAATGAGAGTTGAGCAGAATTTAGGGTTGTGTTCAACTGATGATATCTAGATGTTAAAAATGTGTTTTGATATGATTCAAAAGCCTAAATTGTAGTTCATAGAGTCTATTTTTCAAAAAGTCCGGCCTCGAATGATTTTGAGTTCGGGAAGTTGGTCAATTGGTCAAAACAAGAAAAGTTGTCAAAATAGTTAATACGGGTCAGAGTTAGGTCATGTTTGAGAAGGTAAAACTCTAACTTAAAAGTGTAATTCAGGTTAGCCAATCTACAGAGATTAAGGTCAATATGTATATAAAGAAACCCTATAATAAGAGCTTCTGATTGTGTGCCTAAGTATGATATTTAAGGCCATACTTTTTAGTGTGTAATCAGATCCGAATTGGGACAGTTTTGAAGTTAGATTTTATTTGGGATAGTTGTGCATGTAATGGGTTCTTGGGAATTACAAGGTAGTTAGTAAACTCATAAATTAACTTAGGTGATTTTTGGTATAATTTATTAAGGTCAGCAAGTATTGTTTTTAAGTTGGTAAAGATACACTAAAATTCTACATTTTTAAATAAATTGTAGTTGACTAGTGTAATGTGTTAATGAAGTGGTTAAGGTTGGGCATGGGGTCGGGGTGACCCATGGTGGTTAATCAAACCCTTAGACATCCATCATATGTAAGTTACATGGACTAGAGCTTTTTGCTTGGTCGCGTGTAACCGTGTTTTATTTATTGTATAGTTGCGTGATAGGAATTGGAAGCTGCGTTTTGAGCATTCAGGTGAGTTACATAGTCCCACTTTTTACTGCGTTTTAAACTTGGGATGGAAATGATGCAAAGTGTTTTAAAATGATTTAGATTGCTGTGATTATGTGTTTACTTTGAACATAGCACACGAACATGTGATATCTAAGTCATCCACGAAGCAAAAGTTGATGATTCTCCAATATTTCTTATCAACATTCACCCACCCAACCCAATAACTACTTTTTTCCTCGCTTTTGCTTTTAGTCTCGTGAGTTAAATTGGTGGATGCTTCTATCCACTCCTTTTGAAATAGCTCAAATATATTTTTAGTATAACATTCACCTGCAAAAAATAATATATAAAATCATATGCATACGGTAGTTTGTTCACAGGATAGTGGCTGAAACATAATGTATAGTAACAATTTACCGGCTTTTGCTTCGATTGGATGAATAGATGAAAGAACTGGCCTCGAGTTCATGGTCTTAAAGTCTTCATCTTCTTCGGCTGCTCTTCGAGTGTCGACAGCTTTATCAAATTGAATAACAAATTCATTCAACATGGTCTTCGAATTCACAAATCCATCATAAAAAGAATGAATACTCTCACTTCTTCCGCTTGTTGTCATGCCAGCAAGAAAAATATCTTTAAAAAATGCACTAACCCAAAATTTCCTTTGTTTATACATCTCCATCATCCAATTGCTAGTCTCAAGATTATACTTATCACGTAAAACTACCCATTGGCTTTCAAAATCTTCGAATAGTGTTCATTCTTTTCAGTTACCATTGCTTAAAAGTTCCTAAAAATCACTATACCGAATCTAAAAGGTTTTTAAGTTTGTTCCAACACGTGCTTCTTAATGTGCCAAGCACAGTAGCGATGTTGAGTGTTCAGAAAGACATGCTTTACTGCATTACAGATTGTTTATCTTGATCTGTTATAATTGCACTTGGACACTTGTTAAACATGCACTTTAAAAATTGCTTAAATAACCATTTGAAAGTTTCTTCTTTTTCATTTTCTAGCAAAGTACCACCAAAAATTATTGATTGACCATGATGATTCACTCCAACAATTGGAGAAAATGGAAACTTAAATTTGTTCGTCAAATATGTAACATCAAAGACAACAACGTCTCCAAGATATGCATCTCTTGATCTTCCGTCAGCCCAAAATATATTTCTAGGAGACCCATCATCAAACTAGTCTATTTTAAAGTATTGGTTAACATCTATCGCTGCTTTTTCTTGGAAATGTTTGATAAGAGAATAAAACTCCTTACCTTTGTATAGTTTTCTTTCTTCAGCTAATATATCATCACATTGCTTCGAGGTTATAGTAGGTTCATTTGGAGACTTCATTGCATTTACAGCTTTTCTAACTTGACAAGGTCTAAAACTGGACTTACCAAGTTCCACCATAAGGGATTTGCAAGCCATGGAGCGATGAAACTTATTGTGAGAACGATGCTTCATTACTTTCGTTGGCGTAGTGGTCAAATCATGATTGTGTGTATCATTAAAGATATCCACACACCATTTTTCGCCTTTTGTTTTTGAAATCCGGAGTTTCGCTTCACAACCGGTCCTAACATCTCTTCTACGTTTCCTAGATACCTCATTGGAATTATCGCCTTTCTGTTTTTTGAAACCTTGTTTGTTGCAAACAAACAACTTCTTATAAACCTCATTTATCGTCTTATTTTTATATTTCGGTGATTCGCTTTTACCAAAACCATGTACGAAGTCATATTGATTATAAAAGGTATACGCATTATCCGGTGTGTCAAAAAACCTTCCAATGATGTTGTCATCATTAACTTGATTTTCATCACATATGAAATTCACTTGATCCTTGTTTGGTTTCTCCTAAATACCATCATGATTAACTTCATCATCATCACATCCGAACAAATAACCATGAGTTTCAGAAGGATCGCTTATTTGTTGATTCTCCGAATACATGTTGTGATCTAAAACCCTTTACATCTGTAAAAACAAAAAGTACAATAAGATCCCCATCAAGAGTAACTAAAAGAGCGATACAAACAAAAAGCATTCCACCTCTTCAAACAGTTAAAGAAAAAGGAACCCGGACAAGAACAAAACAAAAAAACATGTCAAAACTACTTGTACTTAAGCTACATAAAAGAATAAACCCCTCGGACCACTATCAAACACAACAAAATAAAGCCCCAAACCCACTTGCACTATGACATACACCACAAGGACCGGTGAAGCAGGAATAATATGTTAGATAAAAGAAAACTATGCCAAGGAGACCCAATAGTTGAAACTAACACTACAATTAGCCTGGTTAAAAGATTAAATATCCATCAATCTACTAATTTAAATATTTCACGGATGATTACAAAACAAGGAATCAAAATGAAACAATTTCACAATTTGTGCTTGAACATTGACTAGCCTAATAGTAATAACCATACACACAAAAGTTCTGACATTCCTCTATATTATCATTTAGATCATAATCAAGTAAACTTTTGAATGATTGATGGTTGATTTTTGAGTTTCCAGTGGTTATGTGAGTGGAGATGTGAACGATTGATGGTTGATCTTGAGTATGTGAGTGGAGATGTGAAGACTTGATTTGTTTCAGTTTGGGAGAGGAAGAAGAGAGTGGTTTTAAGGGAAAGATGAGGTCTTTTATATTTCTAATAAAACGTCGTAGTTTTAATGGGTTTTACATATAAGGTTATGTACAACACAACCTCACACTCACTTTCCCCTGAATCTTATTAAGAAAAACGATGTCAACTTTAATTTTCGAGTCTACAACTTTGGCCATTGTTAAATTGTTTATATTACGAATAAACACAAAGCATAATTAAAAAACCTTTATATGTTCTATACAAGTACAATACAAGTTGGCGAGGTTTAATTGTTGGACCAGTGAGTTTATATTACTGTGTTTTAATACCCGGTTCGACTGGCCGGATCACAACGGTTGAAAAACGGTTCCGATCGAAAAAACAGGTTCAAATTAAACAGGTTGTTCATATTTTAAAACCCGTTTGATCTGCAGGGTTTTAGAAGGTGACCGGGAAAACCGGTTCTTGAGACCCGGCCGGTTTGATTTTTTCCATGTTTTTTTACAGTTAAAGCAAGTTTTTTATTTATATTTTGCGACATAATGTTGTTTGTTACATGGTATATTTGTAGGTGTAATCGTTTTTAAGCTTTATATAATGTAGAATTCATGATTTATATATCTACATGTATTGTTTCATTGCAATATATTATTATTTTTTTATAAACCGGTTTGACCTTGCGGTCAAACCAGTTGGAACCGGGTAACTGGTGACTACGACCGGATTTATTTAGGGGTCCCGGTTTTCAAAACAATGGTTATATTTATACAATGGCATTCTTCGTAAGATTATTTGTTCTACTCAAATACAAGATCCAGTTTGCATTATGTATCTTTTATATTCCATATGCTTATATCTTATTATGCTTTGTGGTGATAGGGTACATTGAATCATTTGTGGTGTATATGCACTGTGGGTCAGGGTTGTAGTAGATGATGTGTGGAGAGTGTCGTTAGGGAGGGTAGGTGGAGAGGGTGCTGGGGGGGGTGGGGGTGGGTAGTTGTGGGGGAGGTGGGGGGGTGGTGGGGGAGTGGTGTAGGTGCGGGGGCGGGGGGCGGTACGTTGTGGGGACGTGGGAGGGTGTGTGGGTGTTTAGTGCGGGTGGGTGGGTGTGGAGGGGGTATTGAGAGGTGTGCTTAGAGTGGGTGTGGTGGGTGTTGTGGGGTAGGGAGCGAGTGGTGGTGCTGTAGGGCGGGGAAGGAGGGGAGGAGCAGGGGGGGGAGGGGGGGGGGGGGATGGGTGGTGTGGGTGTGGTGGAGGTTTTAGGGGGTGGGAGGGGTGGGGGGGGGGGTGATAGGGGGGGGGTGGTGGCGTGTGGTGGGGGGTGGTGGGTGGGGAGTGGGGGTAGTGGGTAGTGCGTGGGGTTGGGGGGGGGGTGGCTGAGGAGTGGTCGGGTGGGTGGGAGGGTGGGTGGGGGGGTTGTAGAGTTGGGTGGGTGGTTGTGGGAGGAGAGTGGACGGGAGTGGGTCGGGTGTGTTTGTGGGAGGAAGGGTGCCGGGTGGTGGATTTGGGGGAGTAGAGTGGTGGGGGGTGGTTGGGGTAGTGGGTGTGGTGAGGTCTCGGTGGTTGGGGTGGGGGGGGGGGGATGTTAGGTCGGTGGGTTGGAGTGGTGCGGGTGAGGGTGTGGTGGGGGGCGGGGTTGGGGATGTGGGGTGTGGAGGTGGGAGGGGAGGTAGGGTGTTGGGTGGGGGGGTGGTGGTTTTGTGGTAGGAGGTAGGGTGGGATAGGGTGGGGTGGGTAGTGAGAGGGAGGGTGCTGGGGGGTGGGGTGGGGGTTTGTGTGTGAGTGGGGTATGTGGTGATAGGTGGGGGGGGGGTCGGTGTGGTGGGGGTTGGTGGCGTGGATGTGGTTTGTTGTGGTGTGGTGGTGTGGCAGTGGAGGGGTATGTGTGTGGAGAGGGTAGGGTGGGGCGGGGGGGTTGGGGGGGAGGTGGTGTGATGGGGGAGGAAGAGGATTTGGGGTGTTTTAGGGACTGGTAGGGGTTGGCGGATTGGTGGGGCAGTGGTGTGTGATGGTGTGGTGTGGGGGTGGGGTGGGGGGGATGTGGGTGTTAGTATAAGGGTTGGGCATGGGGGTGTTGGTTGTGGGGTGGTAGGTGAAGGAGGGTGGGGGGGTAACGGGTGAGGGGGGGGGTGGTGGGGGGGGGGTTTTGGTGTAGTTAGGTGAGGGGGGTTCTGTGGAGGTGGCGGTAGTTGAGGGTGGGAGAGTAGGGGAGGTGGAAGTGAGCGGGTAGGGTGGGGTTGAGGGTAGCTCTACACCCCGGGTTGGGGGGCGGGTGGTGTTGGTTTTTGGGGGTGTGTGGCAGGTGGTGCGGGGTGGTGCGGTGGTAGGTGGGAGTGTTGGGGGGCTGGGCCGGTCGGGGTGGTCGGGTGGGTGGGGGGGGAGCTTTTGTGGGGGGGGGGGGTGTGGGGTGTGGGTTGGGGTCGTGAGGGGGGTGGTTTTGGCGGGTAGGGGGTGCAGGGGTGGGGTGGGGGTTGGGGGGGGCCGGTAGGTTGTGTGTGTTGGTGGGCGTGTGGGGAGTGGGGGGGGAGTTATGGTGGGGGGGGGAAGAGTTGCGGTGGGCTGGGGGTGGGGAGTGTGGGGTGTGGGAGGGAGGGTGGGTGGTGGGGTGGGGGGGTGGGGTTGGTGTTGTCTGGAGATGGGGGCGATGGGTGTGAGGGGGAGGGGGGGTGGGAGTATTAGGGGGTGGCTGGGTTGGGTTGGGGTGTGGGGAAGTTGTGTTTATCGGGGCGGGTGGGGGTGTGTGGCCTGGAGGAGGGTAGGGGGGGTGGTGGCGGGGTTGTGAGTGGTGCGTTGGGGGGAGGGTTGGGGTTGAGTTTTTGAGAGGTGGGTTGGGTGGTGGGCGGGGGTGGGGGTGTGGGCGGGTGTTGGGGGGGTGGGGGTGGTCGGGAGCTTGGGGGAGGGGTGGTGGTGGTGTGGTTTCAGGCGCCGGGGGGCGCAGGGGGGGAGGTGGTGAGGGAGGGTTTGGCTGTGGAGGGGGAGGAGGGTGTGGTTGTGGGCGTATGTGGGTGGGTGGGTGGTGAAGAGGGGGTATGATGAGGAGGTGGGGGGTTTTTGTATGGGGGGTTGGGGGGTTTTGGTGGGGGGGTAGGTAGGTTGGTCGGCGGTAGTAGGGTAGCGGTGGGGGGCTTGGGGGGGGGAGCAGTGTGGGTGGCGTGGGGTGGAGTGGGGGGAGTGGAGTGGGAGTGTGGGGGGGGTGGGGAGGTGGGTGGGTTAGTTGAGGTTGTGTATGGGTGGGGGTGGGGGCTGAGGGGGGGAGCTTTTGTTTAGGAGGGGGTCAGGGCGGTGGGGTGTGATTGTTGGTGGGGGCTGGCTGCTGGGTGGTGGGTTGGGGGGGGGGGAGAGAGGGGGTGGTGTTGGAGTGGGTTTGGGGGGGGGGTGGGGGGGGGTGGCGGGGGGCGGGGTGAGGAGGTGGTTGGGGGTGCGGGGGTGGGGTGGTGGGAGATGGTTGCTTGGAGTGGGGTTTGTTGGCTAGGCGTGAGGAGTAGGGTGGGGGGGTGTGCTGGCTTGGAGGGGGGAGGTCGTAGTGTGTTGTGGTGTTGTTCTGTGGTGGGAGAGGAGTGGGGTGTGAGGAGTGGGATGTGGGAGGGGGGTGGGGGGTGGGGTGGGGGTGTGACGGGTGGGCGGGTGGCGTGGTGTGGGTGGAGGGTGGGGGTGGGGGGTGGGGGGGCGGGGGTGGTGTGGTGCGAGGGGGTGGTGTGTATGTGTGTGGCGTGGGGTTGCGCAGTCTCTAGGGTTGGGTGGAAGGGTGGGGTGGGGGGCGTGGTGGTGTGAGGTGGGTTTGGTGTTGTGGGTGGGGGTTAGTGTGGGGCGTGGGGGGGTGTGTGGGGGTGTGGGGGGGGTGGTGTTGGTGTGGAAATGGGGGGGGTTGTCGGTGGGTGTGGGGGTGGGGGTGGTCGGGTGTTGCGCGTGGAGTGTGTGGTTGAGGTGTAGGTGGTGTATATAGGTGTTGGGGTTGGGGGTGATTGGTGGGGGGACTTTGTCGGTCCTTTGTATTCTGCTTTTTCCATTCTTATACTTTTTTCTTTCTATTTGTATCCTTATTCTTTTTTTTTTTATTTTAGTTACCTAATTCTTTTATTCTTTTTATTTGTTTTCTTTTTTTTTTTAATTTGCTAGATTCTTTTATCTTTATGTTTTTTTTTATATTGTTATTTTTACAATGCTCTACTCGTATCAGTTTCATAGTTAGGTGGCGGAAACCACTTTACAAAAACTACTTATCTGCTAACCAAGTTGAAGATTAAAAATATATTTGTAAACCACTTTATCTTTTCATGAATTTTACACACGCTCAACCCACATTGAGTTAAGTTTACCAATATTTGGAACAAAATTTCATATATTGTCAACATTTTGATGTTAAAAATTAATTTTGAGGCCACAACCATATAAATGTTGTAAAACAACGACCTAATAGCAATACATATAAACAACGACCTAATAGCAACACATATAACCGATGTATAAAAGAAGAAGTAAATAAAAAGAATCGAGACATGCATTTCATTGAGAGTAATCCCATTACAATATATACAAGACCTTATATATAAGCCTCTAATCATCAATGTATTAAGTACAGCCATTAGTGAGTCATAATGTTTGAAACGTTACGGAATGTGGATAGCCACATAATAAATAAATATTTATAACACTCCCTCTTTGTGAGTCCCAAACTGAATAGATTTTGCAACCTATTAAGGATGATAGCCAAGGTGTATAAATACAGTTTGACTATATAGAAACACTAACTATGAATACTATATGCTAATGCGGAATCTTAACACAAGTACTAAGAAGAATAATGAAAAACTAAATAATAATTTCTATTAATCTGCTTTGAGTAATTACAGATTACTAACTATGAGATATGATTGTATGAGATGTATTAAGCTCGTATCTCTAACTATGCCAAGAGGGATCCTTTTTTATACCAAGGAATATACCCTAACAGCTGTTTACAATAAACAGCCGTAAAAGATAATACATATCTTTTACTAAAATATCTCATACATATCTTTAAACTGGTACTAACTTAATTTCTTCTAAGAGTACATAACTAACTGATCTTAGTACTTAACATTTTGTACTGTCGTAATTATAATATAACTATCTTTAAGTAATAACTATTATTACGTACGGTACTAACTTAGGAAAAACATAATTCCCAACAATCCTCCCTTAAACATGAATGTTGAACTCTTTTAACTTCATGTTTCTTTAGATTTATCTTCTTAAGTTCATAGAGGATGTATCCAAACACTTTAACATATCTTGATCTTTTAAACACTATCCATCTTTCGCAACAAAACTTGTCTTCTCAGAACACAGCAACATATTTCAGCAACAATCAACTAAGTTTGGCTTTGTAGTTTTTGGCAAACTACCAGCATAAAACGGATTTGGTGTTCTTTTACCAGTAGCCGTTTGGCTTATAGGATAGTTATCTCTTATTTTAAAAAACATGGTGAGTAATTACCTTACAGTTTTTTGGTAGATTGTCAACCATCAACGAAAATTGTTTTGTCTTTACCAAATACCGTTTGCTTTTGGACTAGCCAATTGCTTCATTGCACATAACATGGTGATGAGAAACCATATAGTTTTAGCAAAACTATAGCTATCAATAGATTTGATTAGTCTTTACCAAGAACTGTTTGATCTTGGACTAGCCAACTCTTCACCAATGAAGCAATGTGAGTTGAAAACCCTACAATTTTTGGTAAATTGTCAACCATAAACGGATTTGAAAAGTCTTTACCACAAGCCGTTTGCTTATGGGCTAGCCAGTTCTTATGCCTGTGAAGCATGGTGAATTGATGCATTGTTGTGTGGGGTGGTTGTTAGCAACACTCAAACCCTTCTCAATTCCATTCATAACATCATTCTTCATTTATCTGCTGCTTAATAAATATTATCAAATCAAGAGCAACAGAACTTTCTCTTTCAACTTCCAAACCGAGATCAAGCATCATTTGCAATAAATCTTTGGAAAGAGGATATTTCTTTCAACCAACATATGAATAACTATACCATCCTCAAATTCCAGTATGCAGACACCACATGATTCATACAACCTCCATGTGACAATCCTCTCTATTTGTTGACCACTCAGAGTCACTTAGTTCATTTCCTTCTGTTGAGGCTTCCATTCATAATCTTCCATCTCTCCACAAAGAATCAATACAAAAATCTATCTAATTTAACTTTCTGAGTAATGGCTCCCCTCATAAAATCATACTAATGAAAAACAGATCTTGCCTTCAAAAATATGAGAGTAGTTACTTTCAGAGATAGTGTGATGCCTGAAATTTCATTTGCCCTGTAGATATCAAGATAATCTCCATTGTGATGATACTAATAAGAGTAAATACACATATCCATTTATACCTAAAAATAACCCAATTAAGCCAAAACAGACCAAAATAGACAAAAAAATATGCTTTGTATTTGCGTTTTGTGTTGTGCAGGTGGGATAAGTCAAAAATTGAAGAAAACAGTCAAAATCAAGCTAGAGCTGGGCCACGATGACATCAGGAAGAGTACAAAGCCGAAGCCAAGAAATGTCAAGCCCCAGTCAAAGCCCAAGTCCTTTGCCAAATTTCCTTTTATAACATCTCCAGGGACCAATCTTGCTATTTTCGAAAGTTCTTTAGAACTTAAAAAGAGGAAATGAAAAGAGAGGGGGCCAATTGTGTTAAGCTTCCCAAACTCAACAGTTTTAACTGTCGAAAAAGGAGCGGGAACCTTTTTACTATTCATCCGTCTTCTTCCATTTCACCCCCATGGTAAAACAAGGGGCAAATCAAAATTAGAGGGTGCGTTGGTCAATTCAAGGAAGCTCAAGCACAAATGCAAGGCAAATTTTAGTATATCAAGGGGATACTTATCCTGGCTCATGCTCAAGGCCACATAATCAAAAGAAAGAAGCAAATAATGGGGTTTTTGTGTAAAAAAAACCTCTCTAAAAAATCACAAAAACGTTAACACAAAACGTCACATCAAGGGAATGGACCACTAGCTGGCAATCCTCAGGGTGTGCACATTTGATCTAAACGGCCACGATTGAAGCTCAATGATTGGAAAATGAATGGCAGAGATTGAAGATTAGGTATCAAGGAAAAAGGGATTAGAAGCTTAAGCTTGGCACTATAAATATGCCCTTACGTCTTCATAACAACACCATCTAGTTTTTTTTAGTCTTTTTCTTTATCTAATTTTTAGTAATTTAGTCTAGCTTAAATTCGTGTTTTATGTAATTTTCCTTTTTCAAGTAATGTAATCAGCTTCTTTAGTTAAATGAAATTCAGTTTTAGTGTTTAAATCTGTTTTCTAAGCTCTATTTGTAAAAGCTTAAGTCTTTTAATAAGTTGTTCAATAAGCTAATATTAAGCTCTTTCAGTCTATAAGCTGAAATAGAGCTGTTTGAATTCAGTATTAACCTTATCTAAACCTTAAATCAGTTTAATCTTATATGGATCTTATTGAATCTGAGCTTTGGAAGGGGATCCTTAACTTGGAAGAGATCCCAAGGACTTTTACCCTAGCTTATTAATAAGCTAGGGAGCTTGTAGCTGCCTTAATTGGTCCCTTTTGTTTAGCTAAAGGATTAAGTAAGTTTCTCTTTTCATTCTTCCCTAATTTCAGTTTTAATTGCTTAGTTTTGCTTATATGCTTAATATTGTTTATTTGCTTATTCTCTTTACTTATTAGTGTTTAAATATCTCTTCTAGTGCTTATTAGTTGTTTGTCCTAATCTGTTTTTGCTTATATAGTTATAGATCATTAGTTGCTAGTTTCTGTCATAAAAACTCATAAAATCCAAAAATATTAGTTTAAATAGTTTAGATCTTAGATTAAGGCTTATTCAGTTGTTTAATCATGATTATTAAGTTTGTTTTAAGCTAGTTTTTATCTGGTACTAGTTTTTATTCATCAAATTTCTTTTAAGCTTGTTCCAAATCCTGTTAAAATGAAAAGGGGTGTTTGGTTTAGTTTTTTTTTTAAATGCTAGTCTAAAATTGCACTAGCAGTACTAACCTAAGTTAGTACTGCTGACTCTTTACACTACCAGTACTAACTAAAAAGTTAGTACTGCCTTCACAAGTTAGTACTGTTAGTTGTAAAATTTTAGCTTTTCAAAATTAAGTAGGAATTAAGTTTAGATTTAGTTATAGCTTATTAAGATTTTAGTTTTAATTTTTCTAGCTTATTTTCATTACTCCTTACGTTTCAAAAATCAAAATTGCGAATCAGCAGTACTCTCAAAGTACTGCTGAATTTTCACACTAGCAGTACTAACCTCAGTTAGTACTGCTATGTTCTCAGCTTAATTTAGAACAGTAATTTTAAGATTTAGCTTATCAAATTCAGTAGGATTTAAGTTTTCATATATCTTAATTTAGTTTAAGTCTTCAACTTTTGTTTCTAGCTTATTGTCTTTAGCTTATTTTGTGTCAAATTCTTTAAATAACAAAAAAAAATGAACTAAAAAATCCAATAAAAGTACTTGAATCTTTAGGATTTAAATTTGATAATTCAGCTTTTAAGTCTAGATTTTATAGCTTAATTTGTTGGATAATAAGTAGTTTGATAAGTCCTTAAAGTTTCAAAGTCTAGTTTAGCTTATTTAGTTCTCTAGCTTATTTGTAGTATGTGTTTCCTTGCTTATTTCCTGAGTTTGCCTGTTTCATGCTTAATTTCAGTAGATTAAGAGTTCCTCTAGCTTTGATTTCTTTGCATTCTTAGATTAAAGAATCATAAGCTTTCTAGATCACTTTCTCCTTTTTGATTTAACGATTAATTTGAATATTTTTTATGGCTGGTTTAAGTGAAAATAAGCTCAAAAACTCACTTTTGTAATCAGTTTAGAATAAGGCTCTTTTGAGCTTATGCGAGATTTTCAGTCCTTGAGTTTTTATTAATTTTGTTCCCACTAGCTTCTTACAACTTTGCTTCTTTGAGTTTTTCATTTTAACAACTTTTCAAATTTCACCTTAATTCGGGTCTTAGTTTGTTGTCGGGTTAGGATCTTAGGGTAGAAAGTGTAACTTTTCGATTTTAATTGCTTTTTATAAAAAGATAAAAATTAGGGCTTTTATTTTTAATGATTTTCGGCACTCTTTCTTTATTTAGTGAAATTTTAGTTTACATTTTAGGGTTCAATTTGAGTCCATTTGCTTAATTGTCATTATTTATTGCTTCTTATTTAGTAGAATTAGCTTTCCCAAAATATCTTTGCTTCATTCAAATCAGGATCCGAACTTAAAACGTGGTTTCAATTTCACTAGTCATTGGGGATAACGACCCGGGTGATCATACTTACCCGGTTAAATATACGTATTTTATATTATATTATATATATTTTTGAGAGTGAATTTTATCAAGGGAAACTTGGTAATTTTCTTAATTACTCTTTTAAGATAATATATTTTATATATATTTTTACGTGTGTTAAAACTGCACAACAAGTTTTTGGCGCCATTGCCGGGGAACTAGTGTTTACGATTCTTACGTTTTGTGTTTGTAGATTTGGTTTGAAGATCCTTTCGTCCTCGAAAGTTTCATTCTTGTTTTAAAATTCAAAAGTAAAAAAAATATAAAATATAAAAAAGTAAAAAAATATTTTCCTTTTCTTTTTAGTATAAGTAAAAGAAAAAAAAAGAAAAAAAAATAGAAAAATCAAAAACATAAAAAATTGTCCTTTAAAAAAAGAAAATAAAATAAACAAAGTTGGTAATCGAA
>BQNB010148888.1:0-16240 GCA_026074375.1 Tanacetum coccineum | reverse complement strand
GTGAGAGAAGTTGAAGAAAGTCACCATAAATCAAGATAAAGATGGAATTGATCGATCCAGTAGGGCCTGATTTTTAGGGATTGTTTTTCAAAATCATAAATTGATATCCTCTAATAAAACCGATATGGAGATTTTTCTGGAAACTATTATGCGTTTCAAGAAAGCTTTAAAATAGTCATATTGCAGATTTGAAATAGTAACATGGAATTTCGGAATTGAATTAAACGTATTATTTTTTTTAGAAACTTACCACAACTACCATTGTGGTCTAATGGTAGACGAAATTGTTATGAATGTCTAGACCATGGTTCGAATCCCGCCTGAGGCATATTTTTTCAGATTAAGCACGAATTAAGCTGGCACAATAAATGCATATGTGGATTAAAACTGTGACATGTAGAATAAAATGAATGCACATGTGGTCACATAAATGCCTACGTGGATTAAAACTTTGACACGTGGAATAAAATATGCTGACATGGATTAAAAATTGATGATGTGGCATTAATTGTGAGTGAGGTGACATTATTTGGTGATTGTGTAGCATTTAAGTTGCATGAGGTGGCATTGTTTTATCCTGTTATATATAATGTAAGATATATATATATACAAATTTTCAAACAAAAAAAATCGTGACTCAATCCTATTAAAAATCTTGAATTCCTATGACTACGGGAATCATTATAGTTATGGATTTCCTAGACCTAATCATAAAAATATAAAAGATACAAAAATTATGAAAAATACCCAATTTTGATTTGGAACAAAATTGGATGAAATCGAAGGATAAAAATAAAGAAAATCTTACAATAGGTGTTGTTAATCACGTTGTAGGTGTTTGCCCCTTGCGAATTTGGTTGGATTTTGAGTTTGAGGATTGGTTTTTGAGGTTTTTGAGTGTGTGTGTTCGTCACACAGTAGCAGGAGGAAAAAGGAGAACTAGAATGGGTGTTTGGATTTGGGTTTTACGCAGGAAGGGGTTTGTTTGGCGAAATTAATGGCCGGTCCCCTTAAATATAAGGGGGCCGCCCACTTTAACACGGCCGGTCCCCTTAATTTTAAGGGGGCGCCTATCTGAGAAAAAAAATATTTTTCGATTTTGACTAGTTTTGAAAATAAACAATTATCAAAATACGTCAGGAGGTACTAGTAATATTATTTTATATACTCTAGTCGTCGAAAGAATGAAGTTGAAGACGAGAGAAAAATACTTGACACTTTAATTAACTTTTCGTTAAGTTAAGTAAACTTAAATAATTTCTAATGAAATAATTAAGTTGTCAAAATTTTTGGATCGAGAGATGGTTTAGAGATGATTGACGAAATTTAATTGACATTTTAATTAACCTTTCGTTAATTAAAAATACTTTGATTACTTCGGATGAAATAATCAAGTTGTCAAGCCGAGAGAAGATTTAACGAGGATTTAGTGACGTTTTCAATCAACTTCTTGTCAATTGAATAAATTAATTACTTCGGATGAAATAATTAATTGTCACGATTTGTAATATTTGAAAAATGATAAATATGTGACGATATAATAATAGAATGGAGTTAACGCTTAATGTGAAGATTTCGATAGACGTAGTTTATTGTAGACGTGTAGACGAGGCAGACGTCGTAGTCGAAAGGAGTTTGTTTCATCCATAGTGTTTTGATGTCATGCCTTTCCGGCGTAAGACGAAAAACTAATCCTACTTCTATGTTAATTATTTCCCACTAACTCACTTTTCTTCATCTACGTGAGTTTGCTACTAGTGGACATAGAAGATTTCCATTTTATAGAGGTACGTAGAGAATCCTAATTCAACTACGTGAGAGATGAGTTCATAATGAACAAACTCTCTCAATTCTAGAAAACCAACAAATGACATTTCTAGTGACTACACTATTTCTACAAGCTTAAATTATATTCTATTAACTATAACTTATTTGATTCATTTAAAATTTGGTGCTATTAATCATTTAGCTAAAAATGGTCTCATACGAGGTCTTCCCAAATTGAAATTTGAAAAAGATCATCTGTGTTCGGCATGTGCTATGGGGAAAAGCAAGAACAATCACATAATCCTAAAATTTGAAGACACCAATCAAGAAAAAATATTCTTTTGCACATGGATCTTTGAGGGCTATGGTGCTGCCGTTGTCTAATAGGGAAAAAAGTAATCTCATCATTGTAGATGATTACTCTCGGTTCACATGGGTGAAGTTTCTAGCATCAAAAGATGAAGCTCCTGATTTCATAATTAAGTTTCTGAAGATGATATAAGTTAGATTGAATATGCCTGTCAGGAACATTCGTACTGATAATGGAAAATGGAACTGAGTTTGTCAATCAAACTCTACGTAGCTATTATGAGAGTGTTGGTATCTCTTATGTGAAAAACAGATTGCACGATCTCCACAACAAAATGGTGTCGTTAAAAGGCCAAATCGTACTCTTGTTGAAGTCGCTCGAACTATGTTAATCTATGCAAAATCTCCTTTATTTCTATGGGCTGAGGCAATCGCTACCGCATGTTACACCCAAAACAGATCCATTATACGACGACGCCATGGAAAAACTCCTTATGATGCTCTTCATGACAGAAAACCTGATCTATCTTGCCTTCATGTCTTTGGTGCATTGTGCTATCCAAACAATGATAGTGAAGTTTTGGGAAAACTTCAAGCTAAAGCTGATATAGGTATTTTCATTGGATATGCACCCAATAAGAAAGCTTACCGTATATATAACCAACGTACCCTAAAAAATTCATTGAATTCTATCTATGTCGGATTTTGATGACGCTGACGTGGACAATATGGCTCCTGTATACAACATCGGGTTTCAGACCCGAACTTTATGTTGACTACTGCTAACATCAAGTTTAGGACTCGTTCCAAACCCTATTCCTCAAAAACCTTGTATTCCACCACCAAGAGATGATTGGGATAGTCTGTTCCAACCTATGTTCGATGAATACTTTAATCTTCTAATAATTGCTATCTCTCCCGTGTTCCAGTCGCGGATGCACAAAGAGCTGTTGAGTTAGCTGATTAACCTTGTCTACGTCTAACTTGAACCAAGATGCTCATAACAAGTATCCCATATCACAAGAACATTCTCTTATTATTTCTTTAGGTTTTGATGAAATCACCAAAATGCAATTTTCATTGATGATCCTCTTCACGAAAATTCTTCTTGATGACTCGGGACGTCTCAAGGATCATCATCTAAATGTGAGACTATCCACATCCTATTGGTATCATTTGGTAGTGGAATAGGGATCATCATATATCAAAAGTGATAGGTTTGATCCATTTTCGTTTTGTCTCACCAGAATAGCAAATACAGACTGATGCCTATATATGGTGTTATTTGATGCCTTTTAACTTCAGTCGACCAAAGAACTTCAAAACAAGCAATGATGGGAACCGTCATGGACGAATGGCTAAATACAAGAAGGAAATTCATGAATTTAAAAGGCTACAAGTTTGGGAATTGGTTGCAGTGTCTAGTCCAAAGTCATGTTGATAAATTAAAATGGAATTTACACGGTCAAGACAGACGAATTGGCAGGTCGTATTAAAAAATAGGCAAAGACTAGTTGCTCAGGGATTTAAAGGCAAAGAGGAGGGTATCAATTTTGAAGAATCATTCTGCCACCAGTTGCAAGATTAGAGGCCATCCGTATCTTCGTAGCAATGCGAGCAACAAGATATGATGATTTTCCAAATGGATATGTTTAAAACAGGCTCTTTCTATAAATGGCGAGCTTAAAGAAGAGGTCTATGTTTTCTCAACCAGAATGATTTGTTAATCAGAAACAACCTCGCATGTGTATACAAGCTTTAAAAGGATCTCCACGGTATCAAATCAAGCACCCACCGGTGCATGGTTCGACAGGCTGTCAACCTTCATCATTTTACATAATTTCTCTAAAGGTTTGCAGTTAGATCTAACACTCTTTAACATGGGAAAGCAAGGGAGGGAACAACTTATTCACTGGTACAATTTTATGTTGACGATATAATTTTTGACATCCATATTAATGCTATTGTGTAATGAGTTTTGGCTAATCCTGATGACTAAGTTCACTACGTCGATGATGGGGCAGATGTCATTCTTCTTAGGATTACAAATATCTCAAAGTCTAGAGGTATCTTTCTAAACCAGTCAAAATATGCTTCTAAAATAATTAAAAAAGTTGGTTTGTCTGAATACGTGATTTTGTAGGGTCAAATGTGGTAGATAAATGTTAAAAATGGATGAAGATCTATAGGGGAAACCAGTTGATGCTACACTTTACCATGGCATGATTGGATCCCTCATGTATCTGACATCCAGTAGACACGTCCTTATTTACGCAGTCTGCTTATGTGCCCGGTATCAGGCAAAGCCTACCGAAAAGCACTTAAATGCGGTTAAACGGATCTTTCGATACCTAAAGGGAACCATTAACATTAGGTCTCTGGTACTCGAAGGGATACCAGTAAGTCTCTAACAGCATATGCGATGCAGATCACGCGGGGGTGCTAGGTCACTAGGACGCTGTAGTACATCAGAAGTGCTCAATTCTTACGGTGATATTAAACTTGTTAGCTGGTCTTCCAAGAAGCAAAAGAGCATTGCAATCTCAAGTACAGAGGTAGAATTTATTGCCTTATCTGGGTGTTGTGCTCAAATCCTATGGATGCGTTCACAGCTAACATATTATGGTTTTTAATTCAATAAGATTCCTCTATACTGCGATAATAAAAGTGTGATTTCTCTATGCTGCAACAACGTTCAACATTCAAGAGCCAAGCACATCGATGTACGCTACCATTTTATAAATGAGCAGGTGGAGAATGACATAGTGGAACTCTACTTTGTTCGAACAGAATATCAACTGGCTGACATCTTTATCAAACCCTTGCCATGAGGGGAAAGAATTCAATTTCTTGATCGATGAAGCTAGGTATGTGAAAGCATGTCTCGGAAATGCCTAAACGTCTGACAGAGGAAGAGGGACATAGTAAAGGTGGTTACTCGCGCTATATTCATTGTATCATATGTATATAAGAAATCATAAAAACACACAAAGGTTCCTCAATGGCCGCATTTGAATCACAATGTAAGGAAATTGACACTAGTTGTTTTCTCCATTATAGAATATCAGCTAAAAGGTTCCTCAACCATTCTGCTTCTTAACCTGTCAACTCAAGAGTAGTAAATTCAGATTCCATGGTGGAGCGTGCTATACAAGTCTGTTTAGCAGACTTCCATGATATAGCGCCACCTCCAAGGTAAAAACATAACCACTGGTAGAGCTTACTTCATCATTATTACTTACACAGTTTGCGTCATAAAATCCTTCTAACAATGTAGGAAATTTATTAAAATGCAAACACCAATTCATAGTACCTTTAATATATGCAAATAATCGCTCAATAGCATTCCAATGTTCACTATTTGGGTTATGACTATATCAACTCAATCTACTCACTGTATATGCTATGTCGGGTCTATTGTAATTCATGAGGAACATCACACTCCCTATGATTTTAGCATATTGAGATTTAGAAGTACTAGGACCTTTATTCTTTTTAAGACATGTGCTAGCATCATACAGTGTTTTCACTAGATCGATATCAAAGTATATTTGTACTTTTTTTAGATTTTATCTTGATGTTTATGAGTATTGGAATAATGAATATACTATTTTCACTTTTTCTTACTTTAATTTCTAGAATTACATCAACTTCCCCTAAATCTTTCATATCAAATTGAGAAGCTAAAAAAGTTTTTGTTTCATTAACAACACTAATATTGGTTCCAAATATGAGCATATCATCTACATATAAGAAAATAATCACACAATCATATCCAACAAGTTTTGTATACACATAAGTATCTGATGCATTTACAACAAAACCATTTTTACTAAAGTATGATCAAATTTCATATACCATTGTTTTGGGGCTTGTTTAAGGTCGTATGGTGACTTTTTAAGCTTACATACATTGTTCTCTTTACCAGTACCAATAAACCTTCAGGTTGTTCCATATAAATTTCCTCATATAGATCACCATTTAAGAAAGCCACATTTTTTAACTTCATTTTTGGTTGTTTGGGACAAGTCCATGTATGGGAGCAATGGCAATTAGTGATCTAAATGTAGCAACCTTGGTAACCGGAGTATAAGTATCAAAGTATTCAATGTCATTCTTTTAGGATTATCCTACGATAAAAAGTATAGCCTTAAACTTCTCAATAGCATTATCAGGCCTCATTTTCCTTTTAAATATCCATTTATATTTAATCGGTTTAAAACCCTTAGGCATGTCTACTAATTGCCAAGTATTATTAGTCGTTGTGGATTCCAACTCACTATTAATAGCATCTTTCCAAAAGCTAGCATCAATGGATTTAATTGCTTCTTTGTAAGTTTTAGGATCTTCCTCTAATAAGAAGACTGAAACATTATCCTCATTTTTATCTTATCAGTGTCAAAAATTTTTAATAAGAAATTTGCAGTTATTAAAACTAAGTGTCCATAACACTTTTTCATTTTTGTTTCTTCTTTACTTCTTCTAGAATTCATTTTTAAATGTTTGATATTGAAGAAGATATAGGCTAAATATCGGTGAATATCAGGAGCTTTAGAGGACCATCAATGCAGGACATCTCCTTTTTCTTTCAAGGGAAATATGTTTAAAAAATATGCATCTTTAGATTCGCTAATAGATTTAAGGTAAAGGACTATGGAAATCGTAGTAGTACTAATCGAGGAAATCGTTATGAGGGGGGGTGATTATGTTTCCATTTAAAAACTTATACTTATTTAGTATTCAAATATATCCTTAAAGTTAGAAGAAATATGATAAGTGTGGTTAATAATCTTTAATACATAGAACATGTCATTCAGCAATATAAGCACAATCATCCAAATGTTATCTTTATCTATGACACACTCATCATCCTAACAATATAAGCAAACAATCAACATCATATGATCTAATGGTAAAATATAAATGTAAGGCAATAAGGTAATATAAAGATATAAAGGGAAAAGTAAAGAAAGTGCTTATTACCGGACACGATGATTATTGTTATTGTTCAGGGTATTATAATAAGCACCTCTTCGCCTACGGACCACTCCCCGAGTACAACAACTCGAGTGTTACTTCACTAGTCAACAAACTCCCCCCCCCCCATTTAGGCGGAGGAAAGAAAGAAGAAATACGACCACAACTAAGCTTACACCGATATCTGACACATAAGCCAAAATGTCGAGTTCTAATCCATTAGCTTAGAACCAATTATTCAAACTAACCATACTACTTCACACCAATTCATAACTTCTCTTCACCACACAACTTCACTTCACTTCACTTCACAACTTCACTTAGACACCACTATGATCACACCAATCTAACACTAATTACTAAGATCACCCCGATCTAACTATACTTCCTTCCTATGATCTCCACGATCTAACAACTATACACACCATGATCTAACTATTACACAAGTTTGGAATACATGGACTCGATCTATACATTGTGAATGTAAGACATGTCCCACGACATGCCTTAATAAATACTTAACTTCGTATCTTAATGATAACAAGAGTTTTCTATTGTTAATTGGAGGAAATAAGCTTGAATCCACTTTGGAAACAAATGCTTAAGTACATGAATCAAAGGTTTTTTAGAATATGTGTTGGGAGTGTAATAAATTATTTGGGACAGAAAGAAAAAGGTGCAAAAGGTTGGAAAATCAGTTTTTTTTTTTTGTTTTTTTTTTGGGAATTAGTCCATTATTTATAGGATATAAAACGAATGTTGCCTTTTTGTCTGGGCGGTCCCCTTAATTAGGGTGTCAGTCCCCTTAATAATTAAGGGGATCACCCTTATAATTAAGAGGGGCACCCAGGCCAGACGCTCCCTTTTTTGTCTTTTCTGGGGGAGGTGTTTTCTAGAACATTTCTAGCCGTTTTTAGGTAGAAAATTTGAATTTAAAATATTCATTTTGAATAAAACATTTCTTTTAAATCTAAAAATGTGTTGTAAATGTTATTCAAAAATGTATGTAATTTTTATAAAAAAATGTAAGATTGAATAAAAATTCCTATTGATCATTCTAACAAATGCATTAGGACATTTATTTATTTCATAAAATTAAGTGATTTAGCTCGAGGGTGCAAACCTTTGTTAAGCAATTGAGACGTCGAGAGATTTTTGTCGTATTGAATTGCATGGTGATTTGTGATTCACACCGAGTAAACTATAAGCACTTTACGTTATGTGTTATAAGTTACATGTTTGTCATCACCAAAACATGAAGAGAATGTATAGATTAAATATTCGTATATTTCTACCAACAATCTCTCCCTTTTTGATGATGGCAAAATATGTAAAACTATAAACTCATAGTAAAATGTATAGTTACTTGTGTACACTTCTTCTCACTCTTTTGTCAAAGCAAAAAAGGTGGGGGGGGGAAAACCCCCTTTTTTTTTCCTTTTAGGCGGAGACCTTTTACTTACACTTCATTCTTTGATACAAAATAGGCGAGCTTGCATCAATCCTCAGTGAAGTCTTACTCCTATAACTGTAAAATCATCCCTAAGATATCTTAAATTTACACTTGAGCACCCTTAGCTCATTGCACTCCTATGACACTGCATTCCAATGTAGATAGACTCATAGCATATGGATCCAAATTTGTTGCAAACTCTTAACCCTACTCTAGGGTTATTTTCGTGCAACATAATATATATGTATTAGGAAAGCGATATTAAGGGTGGATTACACAATAGCAAGAAATGTGTAGTGTCATAAACGGTTTGCAAAACTCCCATCGGTGTTTTGGACTTATCATGTTTGGAGGCACACAAGGAATCAAGTACGAAAGTGTTGACTTACAAACAAAATATTACGTATAAAAGGGCACATATATTCCAACAATGATAGTTAATTGCAATACACTTACGGGTGTACAAGACATGCATGTGTTCTTTAGATTTAGCTACTTAAACTATCACATCTTAAAAGAAAATTTAAAACCTAGACACATGCACTCGTTGTTTTAATAACAACAACCTAAATCCATGTTAAAAGGAATCATAATGTATACTTAAGACACGAGAATGTTTAGGAACCAATGATAAAGTCTCGGACCGGCACATGGCTTAAGGACTAAGACTTGACTCCAAAAAACCCCCCCCCCCCCCCCACCCCCGGTTTCCGGTTTATATTATCGATTTAATAACGAGAACAAAATTCATTTATTTGATTGACACTAATATTATTTGAGAAGACATCTTCAAGATGTCAGTTGGATAAGGAGTATGAACGTATTTTGATTTCCATGTTCCTTATGGTATCGTCATCTAACCAAGATGATGATATGGATTTGAATAGACTAAGGGTTGTATTAAGAGATTCATAAATCCTCAAGGTTTCTTTATTAAGAATTATGTATGCTTTTTAATGTTTGGAGTGTTTAAGGATAAACATTATTGTAAGACTTTAGATCAAACTAAGTGTTGATGATAAGGATGATTTAAGGAGGGAACATAAACGAAGAAGGATGAGCATGAATGGAAAGGGAAGGTGTTGACAATAGGTTTTGTTGGTTGTTAATGTTGACGGACAAAGGTGAAAATATGAAAATGGTGGAAGAGAAGTGAAAGATTTAACATTGTATGACTAACAACCACTTGCAAGATTGAATGTATTCTTTGTAGTTCTTCACTTTGCTAAAAAGTGGAATTGATTGGATGGAAAAATAAACAGACTCGAAATTTGTGATGACTCAACTTGGGCACTTGAAGATTGAATATCTTCTTTGTGTTCTTCACTTGCTAAAAAGTGGAAATGATTGGATGAGACGCATTTCATTACAAAATTCACTTGACTTTTTGAAAACCATGGCACACTATGCTATATGGAGTGATCGGGATATGAGGATGAGACACATTTCTTTACGAAATTCACTTGACTTTTTGACAATATAGGCACACATGCTTATGAGTGTCGGTATTGGGATGAGCGCATTAGCATTATGAAATCTCTACTTAACTTTCGACAACATAGCCACACATGCTTATGAGTGTTGGGAAATAAATATGAGACGCATTTCATTACGAAATTCACTTGTGGGGAATGGTTACATGGTGAATCTTCTTATGAAGACGACTAGGTGGATGACTCAAGATTGGTAGTGGTAAGGATGACTCAGTTTTACATTGTTGGTTTCTAGTGAATAAGAATCACATATGTGAGTTCTTGAGAGTATTTGGTTAAAGGATATATGTGAACAGGTGTGTTTTCCCTTCCTCTTTTTGATTCTTGTGCGGCATTAGACTTAAAATTGTGAATAAAAAGAATAAGTGAAGAAAAATAAAGACGAGAGTGATGAGCTTGAAAATGTCATGACGGATGATGGTTAGCATACGATGAACTTCATCCACGAAGTTATGTAGCTCTTCTCAAGTATTACTAATGTTCATAGAACAATCACACGATGAGGTACGAGGTTGTCTTAAAGGTGGTAGCGGAAATGTGGACGGAAGATATTAACCATCTATATAATAATAGAGTCATGATCCAGGTTTTTGTAAAACACAACATTAGACTTTATGAACAATGAGTGAATTTCTAATTTGGCATTTTCGCGACATTAAAAATGCTAAAATTTCGGTGAAATGAATTAAGTTGTCGAGATTTTATCGAATGTTTTTATGGTTAGTAACAAGACTATTTAAATGAAAATGTCACATTTATGAGATTTGTTTCAATCATTCATAGACATAGATTAAAAGGTTCACGTATTTGAGTGGTTTGGTGAGGTTGCACGAGCGATGTTGTCTTCCTGGACAAAAACTTTTTGGATGAGATTAATTTTCCTTTTTGGACATTGTCGCGAAGTAAATGACGTACGTAATCTTGATGAGTTTTCTATCCTTAAGACTAGATTGGAATAATGTTCGATCCTCATTATGTATGAGGTAAGCATAACGATAAACCATCATGACATTCCTAAGGGGATGGAAAGGACTAATGGAAGTGAAAGTACTTAGTCTTAAGATGTGTTGTTCTAAAGATGGCTTATGAATCAACTTATGTAGAAAACTCGTAAGACCTTTGTCACACGAGGGTTGATGTAAGCTTTTAGCTTTAGAAGGCATTTCAAACATATGTTGTTATGAGGCTGAATATGAATTTCGGATATATGCCTTTAACGTTGCCGGTGCAAGTTAATGATACATTGATATTTCAGTTAATTTTTTTTAAGTTGTCAAGCCTACTTGGATGAGTGTTAGATATGTATCTAACTTTTCCTTAATGAAAGAGTAGATTATTTGGAAGAAGATGAGATGATAATTAAGTAAATGTATGGGTGAAAGACTCTCGGAGATATAAGACCATTTTTTACAGACTCTTTTGGACTTTTTTTATTTGTGGAACTACGGACGCGAAGAAAATTATTTAGTGTGGAGAAAATATCACTAGATGATAATACATCATAGATATAGGCATATAAGTTTATCTAAGCATATCGACACAATAATCAACGAGATTAATGTGTAAGACTCTATGGCATTTAAACGTTAATTATTCATATATTAAGTCAATATAGGTGTAGGTTTACCATTTAACAGTAAAGTCTATGTAAAATGACGCATACAATACATGATAATTTTAAATGAATCGTCATGTAAAAAACATGTTAGCATTTAGCATTTAGGAGCATGTGTCATTTAGATAAACTAAGAAATATTTTATCTAAATTGCTAGAAAAAGACAAATGTCTTTATAGTGGACATGAATTTAATATCTAAACAATTAAACGTTGAGCATCAAGATTATGAGGACATATAATTGCATTACATGCGAACAAGTAATCATCTTGAAATATTAAAGCACATATGTGAGGTGCATTGTGTCTATATTGACTAAGGAGAAGCCTAATTTCTACGTGCTTAGTATGTACTCCTAAGAGCATAACAAAGCATTCTATCGATGTAGACTTTCATTAGGCATTTTTAGGAAGTGTCATTTAATCAAAATATAGAGAATAAAATATGAGACTATCACTGTGGTGCTAAATTTCATGGCTAAACACGGACCATTTTTTACTGGTTATTCACCGAACCCAACTTCATTATTGGAAGCTATCAACTGTTAGGTCTAAACTGAATTCTAGTGCAATAGATTCTCTTAGTATCATTCTAATGTGTTTGACAAAATTAGTAATTCTTATATTTGCCTTAATGAAGTGTAAGCTAAGATATTATTTGTATTTTCTTTTCACTAGAGGGCCTATCATGACTCAACTAATATACATTAATTTCGGTCTCGCATTAATCATAATCCAAGGATGGTGTGGAATTCGGTAGATAAGCGTAAGCAAGATGTTTTAATCTTTTGTTTAGTCCTATTGGTTGTTTGGTCTCGATTACATATTGTTTGATTTAATGGATGTCTTATATTTAGTCATCTTACATGTGTAGTTGTCACATGTGATATTTAACGTGTTTGGTTTTTCAAAAGCCAAAAGATGTGCTTATTTGTGACAATGACAAATATGTTATATTGAGAGTGTTTTGGGAATTCTCTATTTCATGTCATGTGAAATGAAGCTCATCAATATTATTTATCTTAATTGAGTTTGTGATTCTTTAATGATAAATAATTGAAAAGAGACATATTTTATTTTTTAAACAAATATGCTTTTCTAAAATTATTATTCTTATCAATGTTGTATATCATAATTAAATAAGTATTTGAGTAAATGTATTTTTACTTGTTTATGCATTGACACGTATTTTGATAGGTTACTTTTCAATTCTAATAACTTATATTTTTCAAATTATATGTAGTGTATTTTTCTTGTAACACAACCATTTCTGCTACGAAGAAAATAAAATGCATAGGGTATATTATCCTTTATCATTGTTTAATACGATAAGTTCATAAATCTTTAAATATTAATGTTTTCCCAAACATCATGTTATCCATAGTGTGAATAAAACAAGAATATTATTTTATTTTTGAAAATTTAGTTAAAAGTTAAAAAATTTAGGCCTTGAGTTGTGCTTTATATGTTATATGAGCAAAGATTTTAATTCTTTATTGTTAGTTTTCTCGTGTTTGGTTTTCAAGAAATGACAACACTTTACGATTGCATTGCAATGTAAATTGCTTGATATTTCGGATCGAAACATCCAAGTTTGTCTAATCCTACTTCATTGTCGTTTTTCTGTATTTTGCATGTATAAAAACATATTAGTATAATATTTGGAAACACATACCATTGGAAAGTAGAATCAAACTATCGCAATCATCTACACAAGTGTGATTATGTTTCGATACATATTCTTTTCATCTAGAAAAGGATGTAATTATTCTTATATCAATCGAGTGTGACTAAGTATGTAGATCCAAGATAATATCTTTTGTTATAATTTGATATAATCTTGAAACTAAACAAATAATAATCTGATTTCATGTCCATACTAAAAAACTTGTCAATTAGATTTCATAAATATATCAATCATAATTTGAATAATGAATCGATATAGAATGGAGATCTTTCTTGACCCTCAGAAACACTCATTTAAAAGAAAATAAATAAATATTTACTAGTAGTGTTTCGATTAATCCTAAGACTATTAGTAAGTGTTGAGGACAATTTAAAATTGGTTGACCTAAGTGAGTTATTATGTTTTAATAAGGTTTACAAGATGTTTGATGTAACATTTGCCAAAACAAAAAGTGTTATTTTCTATATGCAAGCAAGAAACAATTTCGTATACTTAATGCAAAGATATATCAGCACATAATTCAAGTTAGGCATAATCCGGAAAACTAGGTACAAACGATTAGTGTCAGATCAAGATGTGTTAAAGTGTTTGGATACATCCTCCAAGAACTTAAGAAGATTAACCTGAAGAAACATGAAGTTAAAAGAGTTCAACAATCATGTTTAGGGGAGGATTATTGGGAAATATACATTCCTAACTTAGTACCGTTAGTTATATACTTAGTACCGATAGTTATAGTTAGTACTGGCAGTACAAAGTGTTAAGTACTGCTCAGATAGTTAGTACCGTTAGTATAAAATAGTTAGTACCGTTTAAGAGATATGTATGAGATATTGTAGGAAAAGATATGTATTATCTTTTATGCGTTTTGTAAGTCTGTTAGGGTTTATCCTTGGTCTATAAAAGGAACCCTACGGCATTAGAGAGATAATAGACACATTGATAACACACAGATCTCATCTCATACAATCATATCTCATAGTTAGTAATCTGTAATCACTTTAACAGATTAATAGAAATCAAAGTTTAGTTTTTCATTGTTCTTCTTAATACTATTGTGTAGATTCCGCATATACAATAAGTATTCATAGTCAGTGTTTTCTCTATAGTCAATCTGTATTTATACAAGTTGGCTATCACCCTTAGCAGGCTGCAAAGATCTGTTCAGTTTGGGACTCACACATGCAATAAGTCATTACATTCCATTATTGTAAACAAACATGATTTTTTCATTATGACGAAATGGTGTTTTCCATTCCAACTCTCATTGCGACGTACCAAACACTACGTAAGACATTACAAGTTGACTCAAAAGTTCTGTAATAATACTAATTAATTCAGTATTTATAACATTCAAAATTAAGTAAAATAATCTTTGTAACAGCCTCGGAATTAAATGACTTGAATTCTATAAACTTGTAACAACAATCATGAAAATTAAATGCCTTAAATTCTATAAACTTGTAACATCCATTTATCTATACTAATATATAAAGCAATTTGCTACAAATCTTGAAAAGTGAAATTGTGGAAAACTGAATCCCATAGAAGGGAATGTTTAATGGCAATCAATATCAAAACTTCAAAGCATTCAGCTGGTCAAAATAATTACTCGTAGTCAAATCTATAAAAAACAATGTTTAATAGCAATCAAAACTAATTGATTATATTTGAAAACTATTGAAACAGCCTAACCTAACTCATATATAAGCCAACCCACACACCAAACAATCAAATACCATACAAATAAAACACACACATATGTCTCCTCTTATCTCTCTCTAACCACCGCTGCACCCCGCCACCATGAAACCTACCACAGCGACACCACCACAAGGACACCACCACAGCGACACCACCACCTCACCACCACAGCGACACCACTATCTCACCACCACATCGACACCACCACCCTAAAACCCTAACACCGTCGCACCTCACCCCATAGCGACCAGCGCCACCGGAGTCACCACCATTGAATGTCACCTTCATCGAGAGACCAACCACCATAGACTACGGCCATGAAGACAACCACCCACCAAAAGGGTCTTTTATGTTTTAATGTATTTTTTGTTGTTTTAATAGATCCATGACTATTAATCATGTTTTGAGGGTTTTTCTTTTATGGATGAGTAAATTTTTTTGGTAGATCTAACTATCTAAGTTTTTAATTTTTTTTTTGCGTTTTATTTGTTACAGCCGTCGGAGAATCTGTCGCCGCCCCGGAGATCTGCTGCCGCCGTCGAAAACACCGATGCGGCGCCCAAAAAGCTGCTGCCACCGCTGCTAAACATCTTGTGTTGCCAGAGTATGTATGTAATATTTATATAAAATTTATTATGTAAATTTGATATAAAGTTGTTAGTATTTGTTATAACTTTCTTAATAAATTTTTTGAAGGTTTTTCTTACTTCTATACATTGTTTTTGTAGATCCAAGTTGTGATCACATTCTTGATACCTTTTCCGCTCATCCTCCGTCATAGTCGGAATATTCAGCCGTTGATGCAATTTTTGTTACGGTGTCCGGAATATTTAATCTTTTAAATGTTTATTTTTTTATGTTTTGTTGTAAAGTTTATATACATTTTATTATATAAATTGTTGTTGTAAGTTTTTGTAAATTGAATTATATAGTTTATTTTTTGTTGGTAATTTTATTATTCAATTTTTGAAAGTGAAAACTGAATGTGAAAACTTAATTTATTTTAGGAAGGGTTTACAATGTCAAAACTTAATCACAATGTCAAAACTTAATCGCATATAAAAACGGAATGTATACTAATTGATTGACACAAAATGTTTTGAACATTAAATGTTAACAACTTTGACATATTCAAGTGGCAGGTTTGAATAAAAATTGAATATGAAAACTTAATGTATTTTAGGAAGGATTTACAGTGTCAAAATTTAATTGCATATAAGCAGAATGTATACTAA
>BQNB010148887.1:660-16240 GCA_026074375.1 Tanacetum coccineum | reverse complement strand
TTGGGTGACTTCAATATAATGTGTTGCTTTAAAAGATATTTGTCTTGCACTTGTATTCTCTAACTTTGTGTTGTAGCACACAATTTTCGTAAGATCGATCCCTTGGTGCCCCGAACAAGGGGGAGCATACATCAAGGGGGAGTCTTGATATCGTCGATTTCTTTCTTCCTACAACAACTCGACGATCATCCTTTTTGAATTCGACAAAAAGGGGGAGAAATGGAACAAAACTCATTAATAATGTGTAACTATTAATTTTATACAAAATGAGTTTATATTTTGTCATCATCAAAAAGGGGGAGATTGTTAATACAAATAATGTCTAAAAACGTTATTTATATTTTTCGACCTCTCAACGTTTTGATAATAACAAAATGTAAAAACGTTTACGATAAAATTAAACGTTTACAAATTATTAATCGTAAAATTCCATTTCTAAGATTAGTGATCACTTAAGGTATGAACAAACAAATCATTAAGCATGATTAGTGATCAAGAAAATATTTTTCTCTTATCCATTACATTTTTACAAAAGATTTTCACAAAATTAATTATACAAAATATTTTCTAATTAAAAGAAAAGTTTTATTAAAAACATAAAATTTGAAATTCAAATTTCCTCCCCAAAACGGAAGCTTCTACACCAGATACAACCTTCCCCACAAAAAGACAAAAAAGGAGCGGAGTCTAGGTGGCGGCCCCCTTATAGGCCTGGCGGCCCCCTTATATATATGGGACCGTCGGGACCGCCACCAGTTACCGTTGGCTTTTCCTGTCTATAAATACTGGTCCACCCCTTGCTGAAAATCATTCCTCTTTGCACGAAATTTTTTAGTCTCTTCTTTCTCTCTCTAAAGCTTCTTTCTCTTACTAAAACTCTTGATCACTAACATACTTAGATCTTGTTTCAAGTGATCTAATCTCTTCTTCTCATCTCTTCCCTCTCATTCAAGTGCAAGAGAAGAACACTCGTATTCGTCAAGAAACGAAGTGTTAATTAGTAATCTCTCCTCTTTTCTTCTAAGTACCAAAATTCTATTATATTTATCTTGTGTATTTGTGGGATTCAGATATTGTGTAGATCCGATAGTGTAGATCTTGTGAGTGTGTATATCTTTAAGAGGTAGATTGGCTCTTAGCAAAGATTAAGGACCGACCTTTTAGTGTCAGACGTTTTCCTCCGCCTAAAAAGGAGCTGTTGACAATAGTGAAATCTCTCGATCGGATACTCGGGAGTGGAGTATGGGCGAAGAGGTGCTTCGTAGCCGAAGCCACAATAAAATCTGGTGTCCGCAGTTGGTTTGTTTAATTTCCTTAGCTCTTACATTATTATTGTTGTGAACTTGTTTAATTTAGAAATGTTGTTCTTGTTCAATATTGTATTTTGATGAACACATCACTTCGGATCTATACATTTTTGAAAGTAAACTTTAAAACGTAAAATAAACGTGTAAACTATTCAACCCCCTTTTAGTTTCCACAATAGAGATCAAGTAATTAAAATACTTGACACATTGTATCATGAACAGATTTTGACCAAATTTTATTCTTAAAATTTAGAGCAGTCAATTTTGATAACTTGTTAAACAGGTTTTTTTATACAATTAATACATCATTAAATTATAAACTTTTGCATGTTATAAACTTATTTTTACTATGGATAAACCTATTCATAAAGCTTTTCATATCATAAAATACAATTAACATTTACAAAAGAAAAATAAGAAAGAAATTAAAAAATTAGTTTAGACCTCTTCAAGATCTTAGACCTTTTCATTCCATCTAGGATTGAAATTGTTTCTCACTATGGTTGAAAATTTTATGACCTCTTCAAAAAAATAATTAAACCTAATCATAAACTCATCATATGATGCCTCTTATAGATGTTAATTATCAACTCCTCAACACCTATATTAGTAAATATGGCTCTTATTACGGCAAAAAGTTTGGATTCAAAAAACTCCGGGAAATTGGTTAGCTGCGACTAAAAATTCGCAATGTGACTGGCTAAATTATTGCTTCAAAAAATTTCTATTTTGACGCATTTCACCTCATATTCGGTAAAACCATTTTCTACTGGTGAAGTTAATTTCAAACTCGAATCTAACATTTTTATAAGCAAAGTTTTAAAACGCCAATTAACGGGTAAACTATTCAACCCCCATTCTAGTTTCCACAGTTGGTATCAGAACCAGGTTATTGCATTTTAAAGCTTGGATCGATCTATGGATTCTGACAAATATCTTGAAGGGCAATCTGTGCAAAAACCACCACTCTTTGAAAGCGATAGTTTTATTTATAGGAAAATTAGATTCAAAACTTATGTGAAATCAAAAGATCTTGATGTTTGGCATGTTATTACCGAGGGTGATTTTTTACCTATTCAAAAGAATCCGAAAACCAAATTAGATGAGGAATGAGGTTGTCTCTTTTGACAAACAAAAAGATGACCTTAAAAAGAGGCTTGCAAAAAACAACAAAGCTAAAATGATTATTTATAATGCTTTTCCTAGGAAAGAATATGAAAGAATTTTCTGTGTAATACGGCAAAAGAAATTTCAGCCATCAAAGTAATAATCAAGTCAAAGACAACAAAATTGACCTCTTGGTACAACAATATGAATAATTCGTCATTTCCGAAGACAAATCTATATTTTAAAGCTCTTGATGAAGGTTACTCTAGCAAGAACTATATTAGAAATTTCTGGTATTGCACTGTGTTGAGGACAATACATATTTATTTGTATTTGAATGGTGAGTACATTGCTGTGGACTTATCATTTGTAGCTTTTGATTTAGTAATAAAATCATCAAAGTTGTGGCTGGTTGGGTGATTAATCAGAGGTGTTTGTGATTGGATTCATAGTTTTTACAAAAATTATAGCTTATTAATTTTTTTCATATATTTCGTTGAACAACTTATCAATTTTATCAATCATATATTGACTTGTGACATTTTTGATAAAAAAAATTATATTTTGCAAGTGAAAGTTTTTTAATTCCACAACCTCAAATCATATATTAAACTTGTCAATTTTTTATGAAAAATAATTATATCTTGCAAATACAAGTTTTCAATGAAATATATTTTTATACTTTTTTTCCTGAGTCACCATACGATGTGAGATTGTACACATGAGTAGTATAATTTAACCGTATATGTAATGAACGATTCATGTGTTTTACTTATGTTCAGATCGCAACATATATGGAAATATGTAACGTTTAACCAAATGATTTTCATGTTAATGAACGATGATGGTCGAATATGAAAATCTTACTTGGTATTTTTTATTTATGTTTTTATAAATTAAAATTGATGCAAAGTTATGTGTGACAATGCATACAAAATAAAAATAAAAAATCATGGTAGTTAATGAGTCGTTATTTTAAGTTTCACATGAGAGTTAAGATCAACATAGACCCATTATTTGTCATAGATCCAATGAATCAATCTCAACCCATCTTATTTTTTATCAAAATAAAAAAGACCAACCTTTCTCATCTTTTTTTTAAAAATAAATATCTTTACAACGGTTAAATTGTCACAGACAAAAATACACCATCGCGACTGAGTATTTTTTTATCTTTTAGTAAGACGGGTGACACGATATACTTTCCGAGGAACTTTTTTTTTTAAATTTTTTTTTTCAGTCTCGAATTGCGATAATCATATATGATTGTATAACGATATAATGGATCATATTGATTTCATAATTCATATATGATTTTGTGATTCGCTGAATTTTTGTTTCTAATTTTGTTTCAGTCACGGGGAATTGGGGGAAAAATCATATAGATTAGTATATGACGTAATCATATATGATTAATAAAATCATATATGTTTAGATTATAACGAATATATATTGATGTATAAAATCATTATATGATTCCATAAATATCGTATTATGACTTCATAAAATCATAAAAAAAAGTCGTCGAAAGTACATAGCCCCTCTATAGAAAGATAATTTAATTCTCGTCGCGATGATATGTTTTGTTTTGCGTAACGATTAACAGTGTGTGAGATATTTAATTTTAAAAAAAGGTGGAAAGTGAGTTTTTTTTATTTTTGATGAAAAAATAAATGACTAGGATTGGTTCATTGGGTCTATGACAAAAATTGGGTCTATATTGAACTTTTGGCTTCACATGATGCATGTTACCAGAAGTCCCCTGATATATATTTGGGTTAAAGTCATTAATTACCAACGTACTTTCAAAATTTTTCACATATTATCAAGATGGTGATTTTAGTATCATTCTTACCTTCCTAACTTGTTGATACCGGCAAATATTGCAAATGTAAATTTCCTAATTTCCACGTCATTTTTCTTTTCCACATGGACTTGACTTGCGTTGTATTTTTCATCTCACCCATCTTCATCTTCTACCTCTCTTTTGTTGACTTTTCCACCTCTATTATCATCTTCTTTCTCCACAACTAGAGGTGTAAACGAGATGAGACAACTCGCGAGTTACTCGAGATCGACTCGTAAACTACTCCAAATCGACTCGATCTAAAAGAGTCGAGCTCGAGCTCGAGCTACTCGAGTATATTTTCGAGTCGAGTTCGAGCTTCATAATATTCGTCTCGTTAAGCTCGCGAGCCGTATCGAGCTTCATAAATCGAGTCGAGTCGAGCTTCATATGGCGAGTATTTATCGAGTTTGAGCATTAAATGTGAAAATAATCAAGCTCGAGTCGAGTTTCGAGCTCGAGTTTTATATGACGAGGTCGATGCTCGATATCGAATATATTAAGGCTTCGGCGAGCTCGAGCCAGTTTCTAGCTGAGTTTTAGTATTTCGAGTCGAGTCGAAGCTGTGAAATTCTCGGCCTCGACTCGGCTCGTTTACACCCCTATCCACAACAAAACATATCCACTATCTGACAAATACATCAACAATCATAACATAAAATTTCCCAGATCCAAAATGTGATCTAAAACATATACATCACAATAAAAACTCCCTCATCACTACCACGGTCAACAACAAAAAACAATAACAAAATACTTAAAATACGGGATCTACATACTTTCCAATCAAATCTCATTAAATAAAAATCATTATTCATCACAAAACCCATACAAAGGTTGTCTCCAGGAAAATGTAGAACTGCATAAATCAACAAAAATATCATAAAAAGATTCGACATTATGGTGATATCCATGCTTAAATTTATAAAGTTATGATTAGTCAACTGTTGATGTTCTAACCCAACTAAAAATTCACCGATGATGTCACCATTTATAAAGTTATCATTAGTTAACTGTTTACTTTCTTGAAGAGGAATACGCAGCATTAAAGATGAAAAGAAATTTGAAAAATTGAGTCTGGTATGATATGAGGGATCTCCCACTAGGGGTGGCAATTCAGGTCGGGTTCGGGTTGGCGGGTTCAGGCGTGTGACAGGTTGGGGCGGCAGAAAACACCAACCCAAACTAACACATCTTATATATTCGGTGTCAGCTATGTCAACCCTAACTTGTTTATACATAACCCGAACCTGACCCATTTAACCTATATATATATACTTGGGTTGGTTGGTTAAATAGGTTAAACAGGTTTTTGGTTAACCCATTTAACCTATTTTATATACAAAAGTTGGCACATTACAGGGGTTAACCATGTTAAACGGGTTTGTGAGTCTACTCGTTTAACCCATTTAACACATATATAAATAATTTTTAATTTAAGAAAAAAATATTAAACGGGTTAGCGGGTCGACCCACTTAAATTATTCCTAACCGATACCTGATCTGGTTTAATAAACGGTGATCAGATAGGTCAACCCATAACCGACCAAAATATATTAGACTCACCGAACCCTGTTAATTTTTCGTGTCGGTTTTTCAGGTGGGTTTGTGTCAGGTCAGAAATTGCCACCCCTAGTCACCACGTTAGGTGATAAAATACGTAAAAATATAAACGAAAGATTAAAAGGTAGTCATGTACATCAGTTTCGTGGCTGGAACATATGAAAACATAATGAGTAGAGTGGCACTGAATGTATGTGGCATGTTTTTTATTTTTATAAACTAAAATAAATGCATGTGTTTGTATCATACTAGAAGTGACATCGATTCTTATAAGTTAGTATCGTGTTAGATTTTGATACTTTTCTTGAGCATATGCCTCATTTGAAGCAACTACTATGGTGTCTTACGCGGCATCAGTTATTATTAGATCAAGAGAAGCTTTACCTAATCGGCATTCTTTGGCGTCTAAAATCCTGATAAAATTAAGAATTAGCGTTCATGCACCACACATTTAGGACTCCATCTTACCCGACCAAAAGAAAATGTATGATTTTTTCCGCTTCCTAACGACATTGCCGCATAATTGAGTCCTAAATTTGTGGTGCATGATGTTTTAGGAAATATATGGTTCACATAACATCAAATTCCTAATGGAGTTTGGTATAGAATTAGTACTCTGGAAGTGACCTTAAATATGTGAAGATGTTTTTTATCAAGTAAAGATGTGAAAGAGATGAAAGTTGATAGGTATGGTTGAGAGAATGGAAAATTGTTATGTCATAGCAGGCAACAATGGTTAAATTTATCAAGCTCTTTCTTGAAGAGTTTACATAATTTAATTGATGTAATTTTTTATTATAATTTGAAGTATTAATTAAATTGGTACCTTTTTAGAGTATAATTTTTTGTTTTAGATAAATGTGGTGAATCATAATTGTGTGCTTATTGTTTGATGGAAAAAGTTGTTGATGAACAAATAGCAAGGTTAAGGACAAAATTGTTGATTGTCTGTTGCTTTGTGTCTAAATGATGCATGCTCTATCTAGACAATATACTATGATTTGTGAATTATATATATACGTGCAGCTTTAGGTAGGAAACCTTTAAATTTAAGAAGAGTTGATGTGGTTATGTTTCTTAATTTTCTTTTCCTGTAAGTTTTCTGTTAATGAACACTTATATGCTTTGGTATAGTTAGGCATTCTTACATTGTTACTTAGTTTTAAATGTTTGCATGTAAATGTTATATAGTGAGCTTGAGGTTTCATTGTGATTCTTGGGTCAACGAAATAGGTGAGGACAACTGTAAGTTACGAAAAAACCCACTCCAAATCTAAGTTGGGGATGGAAAATGGCTTTCATCAAAGTGGCAATTAATTTCTTTTAGTTAAAACCCCGTGTGTGCACGGGTATTATAACTAGTACTATGCTAAAGCTGAAGATGTATTTCGATGAAATTAATCACAGATGGAATAATAAATTATTACTCCTTTTGTCCTAAAATTATCGTCTCCCGATAAAAAACACACAGTTTAGGAAAAAATAACCATTACTGCATTCTCTCTCTTACTTTTTTATAAAATGTCAGTTTTGCCCTTATGCAATTAATTAAATCTTTAAATGATGTTTGTAATTTTTAATATCATTAGGTGCAATATGGTAAACTTGTTACATTCTTCACAATTATATTTAAAAAGACACAATAATTTTGAAACAACCTAAAATAAAAAGAGGGACTATTAATTTGTGAGGGATAAGTATTTTTGAATATGCTATAAAGGACAAATTTTGACAAAGAAGATGAAAAACCTGTTACCTAAAATTTCGATCAAAGATTTGCTATGATTACAGATGAAAAGAAGAACCATCATCAAAACCGACGAAGATGCCAAACGAAAAAACCTTGGCGTATTACCTTATTTTAGTTTAAGAGATTGTTTCACAAGAACTCTTCCCCATATAACATACAAAAAAACTTTTAAGTTGTGCGTAGTAACAACATGACATGACACTTTAAATAACAGAGTTTCTATTACATTGATGAAAAGGATTCTTGTTTTTAAAACATATTTTCAAAGAGTCGTATAAGTTTAAGCTTTCTTTAACTCAACTTAAAATTTAAATTATTTTATATTTACTTACCTAAACATTAAGCGTCACGTTTTAATTACATGCATTAGCATACTTACACCTCCCAAACTCACAGAAACCGTACGAAATCAACAATTAGATACAATCCGTGTGCAACGCACGGGTCTGCATGCCTCTTAAATATGACATTTATAAAGTATTTACATGCTGAATCATTTTGCATGTCAAAGACGCTGGCCCATTCTATACTTAATGGAATGACTAAGAGAAAACACAATTGTTACTACCTCCGTCCAAAAATAAGTGTCTAGTTTGACTTTTTAGAGTCAAACTTGTTAAACTTTGACCTTACTTATTTTTGTGTGTGTTATATAATACTTGATGCAAAATATATGAATGGGTTGGGTTTTAAGTGTGTTTTTCATTAATATATTTTTCATCAAGTATTATATAACAAAAGAAATATTTAAGGTCAAAGATGAACCAATTTGACTATGAAAAGTCAAACTAGACATTTATTTTAAGACAGAGAGAGTACCAAACAAGTTTTGCTGCTGACCGGATCAACATATGGCCCAATAAGAGGCTATCAAACACCCCCTTAATATATAATTTCAAGTGTTTCACAACTCACAAGTAAGCTCGTATAGTTTGATTACAAAACTTTGGAAAACATATACTCCATTCGTCCCAAAATTATTGTCTCATGACAAAAAAACACACGGTTTAAAAAAAACGCAATCATTAATGATTTATCTCTCTTACTTTTTGCAGAATGACATTTTTACTCTTAACTAATTAATTAATTTCTTCTTTAAAGTTTGTAATATTAATATCAAGCAAAGATAATATGGTAAACTTGATCAAATTTTTTTATCTATTTTTAGTAGTTGACAACTAAATTAAAACGTTCTTAAAAAAAGCGTAGACTATAATTTTAAAACGAAGATAATACAGTAATTAATACAGCCAAGTCCAATAATTAATGGAATTTTTAATTGTTAAGTGGCCAAGTAGCTTTCACATGATATAAGAAATCTCTAGTTTAAAGATATGATTAATGTATGATATAAAATATTAATAAAATGTTGTCACATTTTAAGCGTTTAGGCCTCTCTAGATACACATTTGGGGTGGCAGAAGAGTTTTGAAAACGGCCGCGGGTGGCCGGTTAGAGAGCGTACACTTCTCGAATAACCTTAACATAAAAAAAACCTTATCCGTTTCCGATCAGGTCCTTTACAAATTAGAAATTATATATATACACATTAGCCGACTAAAACGAAGTCGTTTGACTTCGGGCCTAAATTGCTACAGTAATAGGTTTTCATTTTGGGCCAGCCTGATTTTGGTTTTTTTTATTTAATTATTTTGTTTTTGTTTTTTTTTTTTAATTTGTATGCATTATATTATATATATACACATTAGCCGACTAAAACGAAGTCGTTTTGACTTCGGGCATAAATTGCTACAGTAATGGGCTCTCATTTTGGGTCAGCCCGATTTTGGTTTTTTTTTTTAAATTATTTTGTGTTTTTTTTTTTTAAATTTGTATATGAAGGATTTCGTTGTACAGTTTAAGTTATTTAACTATTATCCATGTGATTATATTTCTTCAGTGAAACGAAAACTAAACTGGTCAACATTTCAGGACAAACGAATTAGAGATCTATTCAACTGATCGAGAATATAGATAACGAGGGGGAAATAGCCCGCAGCGTTGCGGCGTATGTAACTTTATTATAAGTATTATGTGGTGAGGATGTTTTTTTTTAATAAATAAAGGTATAGTATAGTTGATTTGTTCATGTTTGAGGGATTATTTGTTCTTTCATGATTTACGTCAATTTTGATACAATAGATAAAAAAATTGTACCACGCCTTAAAAAAACCATATTTGTTCTTAATATTTCTTAGTTTTGCTTTTGTAGTGTTGTATAATGTATACACAATCAAAAACATGAAAAAAAGACACCGACCGACCTTCACCGTCATTTTATTCTTTAAAAAAGAGAAGCCCAAAGCTGAGTTGGGCCAAAAACAACCCAATATGAGGCTCAAGGGTTTTTTGTCGCCTACCATGATGCGTTTTAGGATATAGGTAAATGTTCACATGGATAATGCTTCTACAAATAACTTGAAAAAGTGGCAAGTTATTTCCATTTTTAGATAATTATCCTTTTGTAAAACTTTATCAAAACATTGAATTTCCTGTTTTGAGAGGCTGGTATTATCAGCCCACCTGAGCATATCATTGACATTGCTAGGATGATCGATCAATCCCCGCCACTGCTTTATGACCAAAGGCCACGGGCAATCAGGCAATAAACAAAGATATATATGATTGGAGGTTTTAATTGTCAATACAAACTCGGCATAAGGTTGAATCCAAATCTATTCGTTTTTTTTTTTGAACAACAGCTTTATTAAACGACTAGCAAGGAGCTAGAATTAGACAATTACAAAATACGGGTTTTTGAGCCAATCGATCCATTTGAACGAGGCTTTACATCTAAACTTACATCTATTCGTTTGTGGTCTAGATTCTGGCCATCGAGTGGGAAGTCATCATCATGGGCTCATGTTACTTGTGGAATGTTTGATCTTATCGAAAGCAATTTATTCCTCTAACTTGAACTTCCATTCGATGGAATTGAAGGATCTAAGACGCATCATAACTCAACGTTTGTCTTAATTACTAATTAAAAAAAGGCTTACAGCTGATGACTATCACTTACAAACTTTGACATCTTACAAAACAATCTGGTTCCAGGAAATAAAAATAGATTAAATCAAGTTATAAGTATCAATAAAGCTCAGCTCGTAGTAATGCTTATTTAAATCATCATCGTACAAATATTTTATTAGCATGTACATAATAATGTATTTAGGATTGATATCCATATTCAATTTGAACATGAGAGGTAATGTTTGAATTTATGCGAGTGAAAACAAAAATAAGTTAACTATCTATTATATTAAAAGATCCCTTAATTTAATAGGGCTGTATCCATTAAAAGCTTGCACTCCCATTTTGTGTATTTGTGTTACCCACACAGCCATAGGTACAAAATCCTGTTGCATACGATCCACACGATGAAGAAGATGAAGTGTTTTGCGGTTTCGAAAAAGTTAAAGAGTTGTAGGAGTTTCAAGAAGACAAACCATCTTCTAACTACTTAAAAAATACTAGATCTTTAAAGATCTAAAAGATCTAACTACTTAAAGCCACAAAAGCTAGCCGAAATCACCATAAAAAACCACCAAGCCTACTGAAACAACCTAAAAAAATGTGGCGACCTCGGTAGATTGCGAAAATGTTGATGGCAAAAGTGGTGTGCCGTTTTAGAGTAGGTGGTTGCAGTGATGAGTAAGTGGCCTGGTAGAGAGAATATACAAGTTGGGTGTGTGTATTTTCTATAGAGATAGAGAGATAAGAATGTGAGAATGAAAACATCTTTGAAGTATACTATTGGTTAAATAACTTTGTCATATTTGTTTCTTTATCTACACTTTCATCGAGTGGCACACATTATATTTTACTGTATCAAGTTTTACAAACATTTAGCTATTTTCAAAATGAATAAAGAGTATGTTTTATATGAATTTTAAAACCGGTTAGACAAAACTGAATAAAAAAAAAATAAAAATCTCCCGCCATTGAAAAGAAATAGAAAAAGAATCTTATGAAAAAAGTAAAAAAATAATACTACAAAGCTTTTACTCTATCCTAAACCCACATGCTACACTTCTGGTCACATGTAAACTATCACTAAAAACAAAAAGTAGTCTTCATCTTTTTTAACAAACTCCTTACTGTAACAAACTCTGATAAATTCTTCAAAAATATATTTTGATTCTTTGGTTTTTTTTTTGGTTTTTTTAAAAGATCTAAGTGTGGTTCCCAGTTAATTTCTAAGGTGGGTCTTAAAATTTTCCACTATATAGCTTCTAAAAAATTTAAAGTGATTCTCGGGCACCACGTAGTTATGTTGTAGGTCCGTTTTTGGCTGTTACATCATCCATTTCGATTTGTGGTGCGCTATGGTGGTTACATCAATTTCGAGCGGTTTAGAGAGGTTGTTGCAGCGTTACGACATTTTTGGGTGGTTAATAATAATCCACTAATAGTTGCATATATGTGGATCTTGCTACATAAGAAAATGGTGTTTTGATTAGTGATAAAAAAAAGTTGGAATAATTTCATATATCCCCTTACTTTCATAAATAATTTCATATATACCTAAAATACAACTTTCACATTGCATAAATAATAAAAATGTACGAAATTATTTTATGTCTATTTTGAGATAAAATAGAAATATTTCATCTAAAAGGAGGTGGAAATAATGCAAATACCCAAAAAAGTTTGTGTGAAATAACGGATAGTAATGTTTAATACTCGTAATAATGGCTGTGAATATGTTTTACAATAGAAAAAAAAACAATAGCAAATCCTTTTTAAATTTTACACTAACATACAAAAACAAAAAAGACAAATGATGAGAGATATTTTTTAAAGAGAGAAGTAGAAATTGAGGAGTGAGAAGCAGAAAAGCAATGATAATCGTTTTTGTGAAGTGACAAGTGGTCCCCAAAAAGTTAAAACGGTACTGTATTTGGTTGGTGAGAGACCAACATGTGTTAGATGCAACAAGTTAGGTCACCCGCGCTCTGCTGCGGGATGTTTGGCGGCCGGTGTTTTCGGTTGGACGTGTTAGAAAGTATTGTTTTTGTAAAAAAACAAAAAATAAATGGTCGTATCAGCACGACCGATTTAAAGCACTGTTTATGTTGCATTCTAAAAAAAACTAACGGTCGACCGCTAGAGGGGAAATGAGTATTTATATAAAAAATTAAAATGAGGCAGAATTTCGAATATATTAACAACATAGTGCGGGTGGAAGTTTCGTAAATATTTGAGGGGCTATTTCGTAAATAAAAAAAGGAACGGGTCGGGGCGGACTGGGTCGGGTCGACCCGACAATACCGATAACTCAGAAAGTGTGAGTGAATATTTTGAAAAAAAAAGCAAAAAAACAATTAAATTTTTTTTTTTTAAATGTTCGGACATTCATAAAAAAAACATACCGATTACTAAAAAAGTGCGAGAGAGTATTTAAAAACATTCATAAAAAAAACAGACCGATGACTAAAAAACTGCGAGAGAGTATTTAAAAAAAGAAGAAATTTTTTTTTTTCTAAAAAAAAAAAAAAACCGATCGGACCGGGTAGGGTTGAGCCGGCATATTAAATGCACCCCGGTCAACCCGGTAAAAAAAAGGGAAAATTTTATCTTAAAATTTTTTTTAGGAAAAAAAAGAACGGGACGATTAGCGGAGCGCGAGGTTTGAGGAAACTTAAAGGTTTATTCATAAAAAAACAGACCGATGACTCAAACAGCGCGAGAGGGTATTCCGAGAAGAAAAAAGTAAAGTTTTATTTTAAAAATTTTTTGAGAAAAAAAAAGGTTAAAAAAAAGGTAAAAAAAAAAGTCAATGTAAAGGAAAAAGAAAGAAAAAAAAAAAAAAAGGCGCATTAAAAATGTTCGGACATTCATAAAAAAAACATACCGATGACTAAAAAAGTGCGAGAGAGTATTTAAAAGCATTCATAAAAAAAGACAGACCGATGACTAAAAAACTGCGAGAGAGTATTTAAAAAAAGAAGAAAATTTTTTTTTTCTAAAAAAAAAAAAAAAAAAAAACCGATCGGACCGGGTAGGGTTGAGCCGGCATATTAAATGCACCCCGGTCAACCCGGTAAAAAAAAGGAAAATTTAATCTTAAAATTTTTTTGAGAAAAAAAAGTTTACTTGTAAAAACTTTTTGAGGGAAAAAAAGGCAAAAAAAATGGTAAAAAAAAAACTAACTGTTAAAAGAAAAATATTCATAAAAAAACAGACCGATGGCTCCGACAGTGCGAGAAGGTATTTCGAGGGAAAAAAAGGGAAAATTTTATTTTAAAATTTTTTTTAGGAAAAAAAAAGAACGGGACGATTAGCGGAGCGCGAGGTTTGAGGAAACTTAAAGGTTTATTCATAAAAAAACAGACCGATGACTCAAACAGCGCGAGAGGGTATTCCGAGAAAAAAAGTAAAGTTTTATTTTAAAAAGTTTTTGAGGAAAAAAAGGTTAAAAAAAGGTAAAAAAAAAAGAGTGAATGTAAGGAAAAAAAAAAAAAAAAGAAGCAGAAATTGAGGAGTGAGAAGCAGAAAAGCAATGATAATCGTTTTTGTGAAGTGACAAGTGGTCCCCAAAAAGTTAAAACGGTATTTGGTTGGTGAGAGACCAACATGTGTACTATACCATGTACAAGGACCACTCATTTAACACTCTCATTAACACACACCTAACTTGCTTCAATCACTCTCAAATAATTGCTTCAATCACTCATACCTAACCTTAAATTTGTATCAAATCACGATAAAGTTAGATGCAATATGAAAAGTGTCAATAATAAATCTATAACAACTAGAGCATGTCATAATAATATAAGCACAACCATAATATTAACTTCAATCCACGACACAATCATAATCCACACAATATAAGCAACAATCCACACAAATATAGATATAATGCTCAAAAGGAAATGCTAGAAGGGGTCTTTTATGTTATGTGGTGGATGATTTGGAAATTCCGCAACCAAGTGCTTTTTGGATCTTCTCATCCGCGTATGGAACTTCTTTTTGATGATATTGTTTCGTACTCTTTTACTTGGTGTTCCAATAGATGTAAAAACAATATTGATTGGATTTCTTGGATGAAATGTCCTAAATCCCATATCCTTGTAATTTCTAGCTCCTTGCTAGTTTTTTTTAATAATATCAATTTGCCGTTCAAAAAAAAAAATTTAATTTGTTGTAAAATTGCTCAAAAACTTATTTTTGTAATTCTTTATTGCCTTCTTTTTGCAGCAAAACTTTTTTTAGTTTGATTTTTAATTCCCTATTAAAATATATGTATGCTAATCTAGGTTTTCTACATGAAATAAATTCAAAAAATTATATAAATTTATCATAACTTGGACGCTAGGACTTGCATGAATAATTTTTTTTAGGGAAAATCATACAAAAAGTATCATATTTTATGCCAGTTTAAATTTTAAGTACTTCAATTATTATTTTTCTTAATTTAAAGTATCAAACTTAATTTTATATGCAAGGTAATGTTTTTTTACTTTTCAAAAGTAATTATTGGTCAAAATCTTTAGCCGAAATGTATTTTAAATGCTAAATAATAATAATAATATATCACATTAGTTAACCAATTTAGCGAGAAAAATAACTAGAAACTTCTCTAAAAAAGTCGAAAAAACCTCAAAAAACCTTACTTTGCACATAAGATTAACTTTGATACCTTAAAGTAAAAAAAAAAGTTGTGTACCTAAAATTTAATTGGCCTAAAGTAATGATACTTTTTTGTTCGATTTGCCTTTTTTTATTAAGTCAATTATTTAAATATTAGTTTACTTGATGAAAGTCCGATAATTCAATCTAACAAGGTTTTTAACCCGCGCTTCGCTGCGGAGCGCGGGTTTAACCGTCATTCATGTTAGACAGAGTTGCACATTTGGTAAACATGTGCATCAGATAAAGAGTAACAAAAGCTTCCAATGTAATCAGAACTGACTTTGGACGACAAGTATAAAATTCACAATTATCCATAACTGGATCACTTTGCAGCACCTGAAGGCGTTTAAGATCAGAGTGTTTGCAAATTTA